>CABFVX010005359.1:14547-51905 GCA_902151425.1 Timema shepardi
ATATTATTATATAACAGGGAGACCGGGACAGTCTGGACAAATATTATTATATAACAGGGAGACCGGGACAGTCTGGACAAATATTATTATATAACAGGGAGACCGGGACAATCTGAACAAACATTATTATATAACAGGGAGACCGGGACAGTCTGAACAAATATTATTATATAACAGGGAGACCGGGACAGTCTGGAAAAATATTATTATATAACAGGGAGACCGGGACAGTCTGAACAAATATTATATAACAAGGAGACCGGGACAGTCTGAACAAACATTATTATATAACAGGGATACCGGGACTGTCTGAACAAATATTATTATATAACAGGGAGACCGGGACAGTCTGAACAAACATTATTATATAACAGGGAGACCGGGACTGTCTGAACAGATATTATTATATAACAGGGAGACCGGGACAGTCTGGACAGATATTATTATATAACAGGGAGATCGGGACAGTCTGGACAGATATTATTATATAACAGGGAGATCGGGACAGTCTGGACAGATATTATTATATAACAGGGATACCGGACAGATATTATTATATAACAGGGAGACCGGGACAGTCTGGACAGATATTATTATATAACAGGGAGACCGGGACAGTCTGGACAGATATTATTATATAACAGGGAGACCGGGACAGTTTGGACAGATATTATTATATAACAGGGAGACCGGGACAGTCTGAACAAATATTATTATATAACAGGGAGACCGGGACAGTCTGGACAGATATTATTATATAACAGGGAGACCGGGACAGTCTGAACAAATATTATTATATAACAGGGTGACCTGGCGGTCTAGAGGTAAGGTGTCAGACTTCTGTGCTGGGGTCCGGGGTTCAATCCTCGGTCCTGGCACAGATTTATCTGATTACCAAACCCTTCCTTCACCTCTGACAAGACATCTTGTGAATGTGGGGAATGCCAGGCCACCACCGTGGTTCGGATTCCACGTTAAACTGTAGGTCCTCCATTTCATCTCACAATCACCCTGTCGTTACACGTTAGCGTAAGTGCGTATAAACCAAATTAACTCTTGATTCAAGAGGTCAGAGATCATTACTGAGTGGGTGCAATGAGACCACATTTTCTGTGTAAAAGTGAATAGAGGTTAATATTTGCGAGGTACAAATGTAATCTAAACATATATAATTTACCAACTTTATTCATTATTCAAATTCAAAAGATTATGCTGTGCAAAGTCAAATAGAATGAGGTGAAATAGCTTTGATGTTTTAATATTTAAAAAATATATGTTGGGGATGCAGGGAACTAAATATTAATATTTCATAGCTATATAACTTTTGATATTAAATATAATTTACAATATATTATATTGTAAACACAATTTACATATTTTGTCCTTAGCTAAATTAAGTTATTATTACAGCCCAAAATAACAATTTTTTTTAATAAAAATGTTAATTTTAACTTTAAATATGTTATTGGCGGAGCCTTATTGTTGAACATGGAATTCTAATTTCTAATCAAAGTCAAAGTTTTCAAAAAATTAACCTACTGTATTAAAATTTCCTTTAAGTAGTAACTGAAAAATTAATAAGGATTCAATCTGATATTACTTAACAAAGTTTAAAAAAAACAATTATGAAACTTGGTCGTGTGGGATTTATATCTATAAACAATCCCCTGTAATCCAAACATTCCCTGACTTTTCTATGTTTTCCCTGTCTGTGGCCACTATGAAGGTGTAAAACAGACCCACATACAAGATACACACCAGACCCATACACCAACAAACCAGTGACACACCTGAAGGGTCAGAGCTACATCTCGCTGCACACCCCTAGTCATCAGACAAACCAGTGACACACCCGAAGGGTCAGAGCTACATCTCTGTGCACACCCCTAGTCATCAGACAAACCAGTGACACACTTTATGTTAAATATATAATTACTGTTGTACTCACTTCCTCTTGTTGGTGTGTCTTACCCTCTCCCCTTCATCACTGAGAGAACTTCGTTCACTGACGCCAGAGTCGCAAGTCTCGTACTCGCCCTCTGATTGGCTGGACACTCCACCATTCCCCGCCTCGTCGTCATCAGTAAAATCTTCAAATGATGTTTGCTGAGCATCGTCTGGTAAACACAACACCAAACAATGCAAGGACTGGTAAACACAACACCAAACAATACAAGGACTGGTAAACACAACACCAAACAAATGCAAGGACTGGTAAACACAACACCAAACAATACTAGGTCTGGTAAACACAACACCAAACAATACTAGGTCTAGTAAACACAACACCAAACAATACAACCCCTACCTGCAATGGCCCTGTTTATTCTGGGACATGTTACGACAGGGTTACACAAAGCTACATGGGACTACAGGCTTCAAGTATTTGAAAAATAACAACTTTCAGTGTTGCCAAATTGATGCTCGAATAGAAGATAGCTTACTGAAAAATTAACTATAAAAAATATCTTAAGACTAACAAAAACTTTAATCAAAATAAATTAGTATATAATTAAAGGTTGTTTTTTGTTGTTAATACTGGATTCTGAGGTTTAAACTGGGGGTTGTTGGTGTACAAGTGGACAATGCGAATGAGAGAGTGCTGTTATATGCAGATTATGCCGTATTAATAGCTGAGAACAAAAGCGACTTGAAGAATGCATTAAATCATTTGAATGTAGTGACAGACATAATGGATCTTCGTATAAATGTCTTCAAAACTAGGATATTGGTTTTTGATAAGGACGGATCAGGAAATGATTGTCAACTTAGTATAAATGGAAAACTGTTAGAACAAGCGAATAATTTATCTGAACAGAATGTTCTGTATAAATGGAAGGATGGATGGTAAAAGCGAGACGGGTGAATGAACCTCGGAGAGTAGTTGGATGTATGGACTATTGCAAAGAATGAGGTGGTATCGACAGAGTCAAAGATGGCGGTATATAAAAGTGTGTTAAGGCCAACGTTGTTCTAAGGATGTGAAGTGTGGGTTTGTCAAGAGAAATACAAGAGCAAGGTAAATGTGGTTGGAATGAGTGTGTGCTGAAGGAGAGTGTTTTGAAAGGGAATCCATTGATCAATGAGAAAGAAGCAGCTGATGTTGGTTTGGGCATCATCAGAGGATGAGTGTGGAGTGAATGAAGAAGCAAATATGAAGGTAGAGTGTGTGGATCAAAAGTAAGGGGTAGGCCATGTAAGACATGGCTAAATGTTGTAGACAAATGTGTGGAAAAGAGAAACATTTAACAGTTTTAAGAATAAAAGAGCCTGTATGACTGTGTATGGATGTTGTTGAAGTGAAGGGAGTATGCAAGGACAGGGAAGTGTGGAGAAAGTTAGTGAGGATGGAGTAAGTACATAGTTGTTTTTTGAGCTATATTCAGAGTTTCTCACCTACCTCGTGAGATAATGGTGTGATTAGGTATGTATTTATGTATATATGTAAATTGAGGGTAGTCTGTATTTGGTTACCCATTGTCTGAGCTGAGAGTTGTTGTAGGAAATGTTCTTAGTTACCTGGAGGTGTAGCAGGAGTCAGTCCTTATTGGTTTGGTATCAAGACGGTGATTGTTCATACGTATGCTCTGAGGTTGTTGTGAGTCCAACATATTCAGCCTCACAAAACTTACAGGGAAGTTGGATGGGGTATTGTTTCTTGGTGTTCTTACTATTGAAGGTCTTGCTGGTGTTGCAGCGTTGTTTCATACACGGTTGTGAACCTTTTGCTTTGTTGATTGGGGTGAAAGTTTTTTTTTGGGTCAGCAATTTTGGGTGTACTAGAAGGTTATGAAGATTAGGTGGCCGTTTGAAACCGTTTTTTGGGGGAGAGCTGAGAATAAATTAGTAAGTTGTGGTGTGTTTGTCCATATCCAAGACTAACCTAACATTCTCAATAAGAATGAGCTGCGTGCATACCTCCGCGATGGCGGGTGTTTGTACCGCGCCCGTGTAGAGCCTTGCTCTTGTCCGGCGTGTAGTCTAACATTGGTTCTTTCAACTCTTCGTGCAGTTGGTCCATGAAGCATCGCAGGAATTCCTGGGTGTCGTGCTGCTGGTAGCCACGGAACATTGGATGAACCTGAAACATCGGTCAGTGTTAGCGGAACTTGTGTCTACAAACAAAACAACGTCGGCAGATCAACTTTCAAATCTAGTGCGTGGTTTGGAAGGGTAGAGTGTGGTTGTTTCACAGCCCATGTTACCAGAGTTAACACTGAGCTCTTCGTTATCATTTACTATAGGGGTGTGAAGGGGCAGGAGCTATGGAAAGTTTGGCTTCACTTGGCAAATATTTTTCATGATGGGTTAAATAATAGCAAAGCTATATTTGATAATAACAGTTATAGCTGCATCTAAATATAATAGTATTTAAATTTAAAAATGACACCTGGACATGAAAATCGAACCCGGCACCTTTGGCTTGGTGCATCAATGAATGCTCTAACCACCGAGCAATCCAGGAATTGTATCCTTGTTCAATTTATAGAATATGATGTTTAGATCCGGCTATAACCATAGTTAACAGATATGATAGCTTGGCTGTTTAATCCATATTGATATGCACATCCGTACAACAATTGTTCTATTGTCAGCATAAAGCCAACTATCGAGTCGAAGGTGGCCGTGTTATCTAATGGCTCCCAATCTTAATTGATTGCTCATTTGTGGCTGTCAATTTACACACAGCCCTCACAGAATCTGCCTTTAAATATCAGTGAAGAATTACCCTGGGCCCGGGATGACTCTTAAAATAGCTCAGTGGTTATAGAATTGGTGTACAAAGTCAAAACATTTGTGTTCGATTCCCGTGTCCAGGTGTCATTTTTAAATTTAAAGAATAAAATATATTTTAATGTTGTTATTTGCTCTTTTTACGAGTGTCCTCTTTGTTCCTGTGTCACATGACGGTGCATTCATTCTTCTCCTGTACCTTCTCTCGTGTGTAACAAATAGTTAATAAAGGTTTATCTTAAAGAGCCATTATGATCCTTATTAGTGGTTTAACCTGGCAAACCCAACAACCAGAGCTCACACCATTAATTTACCACCTAAACTCAATCTAAATTCACATTATAGAAAAGCATATTAACATTTAGTTACAAATTTGGGTTTCTATAGCAAATAAAGAAAAAAGTAAATAATAACACAATCATAGAAAAACTACCCGCTTCAGTATCGTCATTCTCACAGTAGACTTGACTGCCAATGACGAGGAGATCAATGTTCAATCTGTCAGGTGCGCTGAGGGTAGTTTGTCACTCTATCTCTACACACAGACGTGGTCACACTTTGCCTAAATTCAACCTTCCTGGTCCCTGTCCCAGTGGAGTCATTAGTACATAGGTGTATGTGAATGGGTACCAAGACACAATCAAAATAATAGAATAATAAATAATTCTATTATTATTATTATTATTATTATTATTAGCACCGCGTCTTACTACCCGTTCGGGTTGTACGCACTTACGCTAATATGTAATGGTAAAGATGTCTTGTCAGAGGTGAAGGAAGGGTTCGGTAATCAGATAAATCTGTGCCGGGACTGAGGATTGAACCCCGGCCGCCAGCATAGAAGTCTGACACCTTACCCCTAGACCACCACGTCACCAAAAAATTCTAACAACGTTAGAAAGTTTATCTTTAATGTAAATATTTTATAAGTTAAAATGAAGATTTAAATCCAAGAAAAAGTGTATTCTACCCACCTCTTAACAATTATGTTTAATTTTTGTCATTCTGCTCTGAAAAGCATATTATAAATAGATGTTCACGTCACCAAAATCTGTACTAATTGAATTACAAATCGTGTAACTTCATTTTAATAAATTTTATAAATTATATTTTATGTTTAAAGTTTCATTAAACTGCGGAATACATTTAAAAACTATGTGCACCCTTGACGCTCGGAACACACCCCTACATTTTTACTAATCATTAGGCACCTATTTGGGCGTGTGACAGTTTGGTTACACTTGTGTCATTATTTCGCGTCAGATACTAATAATAATATTTAGCACCGCATCTTACTACCCGTTCGGGTTATACGCTTTAAGTACTAATTACGCTAATGGATTAGGAATTGGGAAGGGTGAATTAGAGGGAGTGAACCCGCATTTGCGTGGAGGTAGAGTGGAAAACCATTTAGGAAAAACCACCCCCAGTTCACCCGACCGAGATTCGAACCTCGATCTCCCCGTCCACAGCAGTCGAGCCCAACACGACAAGCGCGTTAGACAACTACGCCACCGAGGCGGGTCTCAGATACTAAAAGCTAACTTAAAGGAAGGGGTATTTCAAGGGATTGCACTAGGTTTCACTGAGGAAACAATTGTTGTAAACAGCCGTCAGTTTATGAACTTGTTCTACCTGACTCCGCCAGTCAAATAGTTAAGCTAACATCCTCAACAATCGGTCCAGTCATCTCAAGGACATACATTCCTGATTCCGTACAGTATTCCGGATGGCACGACGTAGCCCGGCCTCTTCCGGTGCCACATGTCCTGGATCAGTCTGTGGTAGCTGCGAGACAGGCCCGGTTTCTTGTCCCCTAGTTTACCGACCAGGATAGCGCCACAGTCCAGGAAGAACTGAGTGAGCGCCGGCGTGTTGGAGAGCGCTTGAAGTGCCGAGTTCATGTAGCAAGTGTTGCCGATGTTCTGCAGCCCAGTCAACCCTGAGTCACACAGATAATGTACAGTCATTCAAACTAGTGCATGTATGAATTGTAATGATATTGATTTGGATTAATCTAAATTATGTAAAAAGTCATGGATGAAGGTAATTTTTATTTATTAAAAGTAATGTATGTAGAGTATCTTTTTAAGATTCATCCATAAAGAAACAGATGCTTCTCAGAAACAATGTGAAAAGGATTACACAATTAAAATATATTTTTATACCATCTTTCTTGTTAAAGAATAACTGCGTCAATTCTTGTCAAGGGAACATCTTCATAGTATTTGGCAGAAGACGCCAGCTCTCTATACCCATAAGAAGCTAGCCTTCACAAAACCTGTCGCCAGGACTCTTTCTATTGGTTAGTTTTTACATTGTTGACCAGGGGAGAAAAATGCAAAGGGTATGTAATATATAAACCATTGTGCGTATGTTGAAGGCATCTCCGGGATCCAAACATCTACACCGAGATCCCACTCACGCACAAGTCAGTCACAGTCTAACACATTATAAAATAAGTCACATCAATATCACAAGTGTGCAGTGATATAAAACATTTAATTAAAATATGTACAAGTAATTAACAGGTGTAATTTAAATAAGCCGTGTGTGAAATAACAGCCATCAACATTTCTCTTTCTTCAATTTGATTAATATACCGATTTAATTAGTGCTCGAACACGGAGCTATAGACAGCTGGTTAAACGGTATCATTTCCGTACAGTGATGATAGGCGCTCGATCACGGAGCTTTATACAACCTATAAATCATCACAGCATTCATATATAAAGGAATTAATACCTAGTGTTACAATTGACGCCCACAGCGAGGCGTGATAAATCCATATAATTACAGGACTCAATATCAATTTATACAATAACATATTTTAAGAAGTTCCCAACAACTCCATTTAGTTTAATATAACACTTTTTTTTTTTTGCATTTTTCAAAAAATGGTTTATTGGATGTTATTATACATTATCTAAAGGCCTATTCAATCCGACACCTTAGGTCAATGGTAGCTAATCTGTCTACTGAGCTATGGGTCACTAGTTCGATTCCCGGTATGACTGAAAAATATATCATTGGTGAAATGTGGGTTTACCCTTCCACAGTGATGAATTATTGGCCGGGGACTGGATGTTGTGCCCGTCCTAGTCTTCAGTTGGATTAAAAGACATATGAAGCTAAGACAGGCCTAGCCAGCCAGTGGAAAATATATGGTTTGAATAAAAAACTGACCTATGCTATAGGCTGGAAACTGTGATGGGTGGATGGATATAGATTAATAGTAGACCTTATTTAGTATTAAGGCCTGAAAATAAATCGCATCCTAAAATTACGATCACTTTGAATGTAAAAACAATATTTATGTCCGAAACTGAATCATTTATCTTCTCTAGTGTTCAAATAACTAGGATTTTAAATTTGTTGCTGTAACTAAGTCTTAATAATTGCAGATAGATACTTTTTAAATAAAGATATAATTGCTTCCTCATTTTACTTGCATTTAATATCTAAAATTAAGTTGAGATTTAATAGTAATATTTTTATAGCAACAAATCCAAGTAACCAATGAGGTGCAACAAAGTGTTCAAAACAACGTGTACAGGTTGTTTCGACTCCTCTCGGCCCGAGGGCTCCTCCTACTCACTCAGGAGCTAGGGCCGAGATTATAGTCGGGGGGACAAGAGCCCCGTGGCAGTCAACAGTTCACACCTTTCTTAAAAGAGCTGACTGTAGTCGCTTTCTGGGTGATTGTTATCCCGTACGTGTCTACTGCGCACAAGCTAAGATTGAATGACAGTCCCATCTCATTCCTCGGCCTGCCAGCTATCCAAAATGGCCGACTATTACCCTGTGTGGTGGATATAATTATTGAAATAGATGATATTGAAGAGGAAGTACCAACTCGGATTACTAATATATATATATAAGGACTGTTCAAGATCTGTACCGGGATAAAGAGTTCGAGACAAGGCATCGTTTCACGAAGGAGACTGTGCGAGAAGTGTTGTATCCCTTCGTTCAACACCTAGAAAACATGAATAATCGTGCGCTACCATTGGCTGCAATGACAAAATTACTGCTCACCCCGAGGTTTTATGTAACTGGCAATTTACAGGTAAGTTTTGGATTAAATTTTGCTTAAATAATTATGTAGGATTTCAATCATTTACAATTACACCTCTAAGTAATTCATTATGACTATATTATTATTATTTCTAATAATGATCTCTTCAGCAGTAGCGTATACAAATATTAAACTGTATTTAATAATAGCTTGAAGGTTTACCTTGTCAAGGGTCTGATCTCACAAAATATAGTTTAAAAATGTTTAGCCTTTAGATTTTCGATCACAACCGCTTACGACCAAATGTTTACACATCAAACTGGTCCCGCACACAGTAGAATAAAACAAGGCGAAGTTATAGCCATTACTTATTTTAGGGTCTACTTGAATAATAGTCCTGAGCCTGTACAGCCATTCCAAACTAGATTATAGGTCTACCCATCAAGCTAGGCCTTACTCAAATAAATATGCCTATGCCTATTTTTTCTGGCAAACAATAAGAATCTGCAGTTTGTGTGTTTTAAAGGGAGCCTATTTACTGAAACATTGTTTTCACCATCTTCCCTACTCGAGTAAACATCTCCAAACCGCAACTCTTTGCAGCGTTTTGACAGAAAGTTCATCTTCCGCAAAACATGATATTTTAGACTCATATCTTGATGTGCCAATTTCGTAATGTGTGCACCTTTGACACTTAAAACAACTAAGTTTTTGTAAGCTCAGAATACCAGATTCAGCATCCCCAACTACTTGATGTACTCGCATGCTACGATAAAAACATTTCAAGAATCTTTGTTCCAACTGTAATTACACATTTTAAATTTGGTTGTTGGCTATTGCAATAATGTCTACGAAGATTTTGATAGCGTTCTTGATGAACTTTATAACTAATAAATCAAAGGAAATAATTCTAGAATGTATAATTTTAGTGACTTTGAATGAACGTTGTTGGTCGAAAGTGGTCTTTCGACGAAAGTCTGAGTTTATATTCTCTGTGTTGGAGCGTACTACAAGAAGAATATTTATATACAATTGGAAAACAATGTGTACATTTGTTGACCTACCTCTCGGTTTCCCGTTGTCATCTCTGCTGTCCTCGCTGTCACTGCTGTCCCCCGAGTCCCCAAGCATCGAGGGGCCATTGTGTACAATGGGTCTGAGCCCTCCCGAGTCTGATTGTTCCAAGAAAACCTCTTTCTCACACAGGTAGCACCACACACGATGTGTGGACATGTTCAGGTGGATGCAGTGACTCCGACATGTCTGCAACCAGAAAACATGAGACGTGTGGGGGGAGAGACAACCGAGCCCACATGTTCAGGTGGAGGCAGTGACTCCGACATGTCTGCAACCAGGAAAACATGAGACGTGGGGGGAGAGACTACCGAAGCCCACATGTTCCAGGGCTAGGATCCAGATAAACGAATTTTAAAAATTGTATAATTGTTTTGGAATAAATAAAATGCCCATCCATACTAGCTTAGGAATAATGCACGCCCAGCCCAACAACTGGGGACTTCTTCGAGGGAACTTAATGGCATTTTTTTTAGATATGTCTAGTCTTGTGTACTAAAATTAAAATGGGCATTTCAGATAGTAAATTAAGTTCAAGTTAAATTTAAGTATTTTATCGTGTGTGTAGCGTTTAATTTGTGTACATTGCTTGTGTTTTGTAATGAATATATGCATGGAAGGAGCATGGGAAAACACCCTCAGTAGACTGGATTGAGATCTCCCAGAAGCCAGACTAGCACGAGTGACCCTTAGAACATTGGCATGGAAGGAAGCATGGGAAAACACCCCCAGTAGACTGGATTGAGATCTCCCAGAAGCCAGACTAGCACGAGAGTGACCCTTAAAACATTGGCATGGAAGGAGCGTGGGAAAACACCCTCAGTAGACTGGATCAAGATCTCCCAGAAGCCAGACTAGCACGAGAGTGACCCTTAGAAAATTGTTGTGTGTCAAACTCTAAAGAGCTTCATGAGACATCCAATATTAAAAAAAAAAATTATGAGGTAGTTGACCACTTCAAATATATTCAGGAGAAGAGCAGTATGAATAGCTTCTAGGGACCTTCAAATTTCAAGAAAATTCCAGGGCACCACTCCAAATAGCTTATAGAGATTTTTTTTAAAATTAGACGATGGTTGTCCCAAATATCTTCTAAGAGTATCCAAATTTCAAATATTTGCCGAGGGAGGGTCCTCAGTTGCCCCTTTGGCTTGGGGGTCATCGCTGCCTAAAATAAATGATAAGCTGTTACTTACTTACTCTCTGGCGTTAGGAACTAGGAATTACGTTACAGAAAAATTGAGAAAAGAGAAACATCTTTGTTCCCCAAAGAACATAAGAATTAAATTTATTCTCAAAGACCTGGATTAAAACAGAGATATTTGATTATAGCTAACAAACTATTGGTTTTATAAATATATTTTAATAATACTATAACTTTAAAATGATAATATATTTTATATCTCAAATAGTTGCGGAGAAATGATGAAAATTGTAAAATTTCCCCCACATAAAGTACCCTCAAGTCTTTTTCATGAGAATTTCCAGTGTGTTTATAGTAATTAACAGTGTCTAGATATAAAATTTAATCAAAATTATTATTGGGAATTTTGAGAAAATTGATTTTTTCTCTTTTTGCCCTTCAGTAAGTAAAATACCCTTAAATTTAGGGTTAGATATCTAGTTCCAAAAACCCCTCTAGGGGACTTACTGAACACTCCAGATACCAAGCTATATAGCTCATCTGTGACATAGTTAGCTCGAGGTACAGACATCATCGGGAAAACCTCTTTTTGGTTTCAGGGGTCATGAAACATCGACATTTATCAACATTTTGAGTTCACATTCATTATCTGTTGATCACAATACTCTCTCTCGGAGGTGTTGAGAGGAAGTAAAAACTTGTTTTGCCAGCTTATCACCCTGGACCAACGAAGTAGAAGAGTAAAGCAAAGAGAGGCTTTGCCGCTGGTGCCGGGCTTGCCTGGTGGTTACCATGCTTAGCTCTACACCCCTTGGATTAAACTCTCTCTTCCTGTTCTCCTAGTTTAGATATTACAACAACCAAGCACATAATTTGACTACACAGTCAACCACTCACTGGTTTAAATGCATCAATGCAACATTTTAAGTTTATTATGAATAACAAACCTAAACTTCTAAATCTTTCTGAAATTTACATAATTTGTAAATTAGGATCAGGCCTTTTATGTATAAATTAGCAACATGCAAGAATAAAAAAATTTATTATGAATTTTTCCTTTAAATACCAACTACCTCTACCAAAACCTCTAAAACTAAATTTATTTTCTCAAATTTTATAAAAATGTAGGAAAAGTGATTTGAAAATAAATTCCACTCTGACGAGTGTGGAAATGGAACTATCCCAATTAAATTTTGGCGTTCCTAAATATACAATTTTTTATGACTTTTAAAATAGAGTGGGCCTATTAAATGTGTTTAATTTGAATGATGTAACGAACGCTCTCAGCATAGAATTCATCAAGAGACTTAGTAGGTAGTGTAAAGTGTACTTAACACAGGGAGCCATGAAATGTTCACTCAGTCTCCCTTAGTATGGGAAGCGCTGTATTAGTAATACAGGTCCCTTCTTTGAGGACCAGATGTTCACTGATTGGCCAGGACGGTGACCGAGTGAGAACAAGCTCTCTGCTTCTGTTCTTGTTTCTAGCAGTAACGCGCACATCTACTCACCCTGTTGTGTACTGTGCTGTGGTCGTTGTGTACCTCCCCACAGCCAATCCTATGGCAGCCCCGGTGCAAGCACAGCCACAGATTGGGGCCCCGAGAGTCGCACTCGGAACATTTTGAAATCTGGCGGTGAGAAGAACAACACGTTAGATTGTCAAATGAATAGCACATGTGTATCGCAAACTGACACAGGATTAGTCCTGATAGCTGCATCCTCAAAGCAGCTCAAGATCTATGAACTTTGAGCTCGCTGATAGTACCGACATCTTAGACCACGTGACCATTGGTGTGGGTGCTTGCATCTCGATTATGTGCATGGAGGTCCATAGTCACTCCTTGTAAGCTTGTAAGTCGAAAAGTTGTTTGATTGTTTTGAATGTACAAATTAACAAACATGCATCAATGTATGTTTAGCACCGCGTCTTACTACCCATTCGGGTTATATGCTTTAAGTACTAATTACCCTAATGGATTGGGAATTGGGAAGGTTGAATTAGAGGAAGTGAACCTGCGTTTGCGTGGAGGGAGAGTGGAAAACCATTTAGGAAAAACCACCCCCAGTTCACCCGACTGAGATTCCAACCTCGAGCTCAACAAGACAAGCGCGTTAGCCAACTACGCCACCGAGGCGGGTAACATGCATCAATAAAGTTGTAACATTTAACTTTGGAGTTAAGATAAAATTTCCTTTTATGAAACGTGGGATATCAATGAAACAAACCTCCTTAGCTCTGTCAAGGTCCCTCTGCTGGAAGTCAACACTTACAGTCATGTGCGGACATTTAGCAATTCGGACAGCCATCGCTCTGAAACAGAAAACAAACGTTCATACTTCTTCAACCTTTATATTAGAATAATAAAGAGTTGGATTTAATTTGACCGCAAACCCAAAACAGCAGATTTTACAATTCTGTCTACTTGTGCCGTTGAATCTGAAAAAAGTTTGATGGCTTTTGTTAAAACTTTATATTCAAATTTTACCTAACTATACCTTGGGATGTTTCTTTTATTTTGATACTAACTCTTAGATTAAGAGATTACTGTCAAATGGTTTTTGAAAATTCTCAATTTTCCAAAAAAATCGCACAAATGATTATGTTTAAAATGTATATCTGGATTTGACAGGACAAATAAAAATAGACAGGTGTTTTTAGGAAAACCTTCATTTAAGAGTACAGTGGGCCCTGATTATCTGTCACTCGCGGGAATAGGACATCCTCGGAACACAAAAAGTTGGATAGTAAGAGAAGAAGAAAAAACTTGATCAAAACATACAAAAAGAAAAGGTAAGAACATGAAATATTATGATTCAATAAATGAATAATGAAGTGTTTTTATCTTTTAACTTCCTACAATATACAATTTTACTAAGGTAACACAAATATTTGATCAGAAGTATATTTTGTATCAAACCATGGTTTGGGCTTCTTTTGTAACAAAAAGTTTACCGTCCTCGTTTATCTCGCGCAAGGGTGTCGTCTGGAAAGATCTCGTCGGTTGTCTTTTAGCTATGTCATACTGAACTGCATTGATAGGATGTTACTTTTAAGATAAATACTTGCTCAGTTGTTGCAATTTATTTAAATAAATATGTATTGTTTGTTAAACCATTCAACACTCAAACATGCTGATAATATACATTTTATCATGATAGTTCAAAACACGTGTGTTCCACATGACGATTCATAACTCTGCCGTCTTTCAAGGCTTGGGTCTGTATTCCCCGTAGTTTTGTACGCTCAAACCCAGGTCCCTTCTTGATTCTTTACCTCTACCAATGGGGTTATTTAATCTGAGCACGAAAGCTAAAAATAGGCATGGCTTAACTATGCACCTGCTCTTCAATACTGCGTAATACAACCTGAAAATAAACCATTCTTCGAACACGTGCAGCTAAAAGAAAGAAAGATAGAAGCATGGCTATTGTTTAGAAAATATTAATTTAATTTAATTTAAAATAACTGAAAATAAGAAAAATGAAAATATTAAAGTTAAAATATGATTTTAAATATTAATAAGGATGGAAAAATCAATGTCATTACAATTTATTGGTGGTGAAAAAAAAAATCAACAGTTTTTTTTTAAATATGCCATTCTAACCTTGGCTGCAAAGTTTCTCGGCTTCTTTAGCCACCAAATGTCCAACCCAAAGGCGTTGAAGTAGGATGTTCTATATAGTGAGGAGCCGTCTCAGATGTATTATTATTATTATTATTATTATTATTATTAGCACCGCGTCTTACTACCCGTTCGGGCTATACGCACTTACGCTAATGTGTAATGGTAGGTGATTGTGAGATGAAATGGAGGACCTACAGTTTAACGTGGAATCCGAACCACGGTGGAGGCCTGGCATTCCCCACATTCACAAGATGTCTTGTCAGAGGTGAAGGAAGGGTTTGGTAATCAGATAAATCTGTGCCGGGACCGAGGATTGAACCCCGGACCCCCAGCACAGAAGTCTGACACCTTACCCCTGGACCGCCAGGTCATTGTCTCAGATGTAGACCAGTATAAACACGCGTCAGATATGTCAGAGGTCGGATGTGTTAGAGTCTACTGTTGTTGACTGATCACTTGATTTTTCACAAATTTGATATAATTTACAATTCTACAAAACAATTCTAACAGTTTGTTCAAAATGAGTATTCGGTAATGTTTTGACAATTTAGTAGTTAAAAAATATATAGCAAAATAAATTGTATTCAAAATTAGAACCTGGAAACTATTTTACATGATTAATAAAAATATATGTTTAGTTGTCTAAAAAAAATTAACGCAAGAGTAGCTCACTTTAACAAATTTATAGAAAATTTAAAATTCTTCGCTAGTGGCCTTTGTCCAAAATGAGAATATTGTAATTGTTTTTCATGATAAAATAAGGACATATTTTTCTTTTAAAAATATGTTCAATTAATTCAAGGGTAGTTTACAAATAACAGTTTTTAATAAAAATTAAAAGAGTATTGTTTCAACAATTTTGTTTAAAAATGTTATATGAAGAGTATTTGGGATTTACAAAATGAAAATTTAAAGGGAATCAAGCAACAAAACTTTTTTGAGAAAACTAAATTTTTTCTCAACATTACTAATTCTAATTTTGTTTCAATTTCAAAAAATATTTTAATAATCTTTTTATTTTCTCTTTAAAACCTATTTTAACTGATATTATTATTATAGGTTATTGGCCCGTCGACACAATAAGGTCATTAGGGCCTAACTGATGAAATTAGATACATCCCATTTCCAAAACCTATTAACTGTAAGTGTTTGATCTTTAATGTTTAACTTAGTAAAGTGCTATTGATGAACGTGTAAATATTTTAATAAAATCACCTCAATACTTGCTAAACTATTAAATATTTACCGATACACATAAAAATTAAATGTTTATATAGCAGTTTGTTTTTATTTATTTATTTTTAAATGTTTGTCAAACTAGTGGTGGACTAGTTATGAAGCGTTAAGATATTTGAATTTTGCCTTTTGGAGGTCGGGTTTATAAAATATCTTGCCGCACAGCTCATGGTGCTCATAGTTTTTAAGACATTTTTGTGTGGATATAGCATATCTGAGATACTCGACTAAGGACAATTGTAGCAGCCATTTCAACTAACATTTCATCTCGTTTTTAGATCGCCCTCACCTTCGTGTTCAACACCAAATAAGAGCATATTATGTTTCACCAAGGTCCTGGAACGATAAGGAAGCTCGCCTAGCGTTGTTCTCGCCGAGTGCGTCTAATTTGCTTTGCTGGCGAGGTTGAATTCTGGCTATAGCACTAACTACTGAGCATGTTTTCTTCCTAAATTGCTTCTTAATCTTCCTCCACACAATGAGGGCACATTTGGAAGAAAGGTAGAAAGAAAACTGCCACCTGCAACCCCTCTCTAAATCTGTAATGAATAGTTCCGTTTCGGTGTAAAGTGACTAGTAACCAGTCAACAACCACATTAAAACAGTTTTAACCTAACGTTTGTAAAGGGACGGTTTCCCACATGGTATTCATCCCTTTGGTTTCCTCATTCCTCTCTAAGCTCATGTGAGTGCACGCCCTTTAACTGTCCTTCACTATTTATTCTTTATTCGTGTGTGTTTAAAGGGTTTAAGGTTGCGATCAAAAACATTTGGGAAACACTAACTTAGACCATGTGGCCGCTCAAGTGAGTCTTATAATAATAAAAGTGAATATATTATTATTATTAGCACCGCGTCTTACTACCCGTTCGGGTTGTACGCACTTACGCTAATGTGTAATGGTAGGGTGATTGTGAAGATAAATCTGTGCCGAGACCGAGGATTGAACCCCGGCCGCCAGCACAGAAGTCTTGACACCTTACCCCTAGACCGCCAGGTCACCTACAAAGTGAATATTATATATATATATATATATATATTATAATAATAATAATAATTCAAAGATTTGTTGTTTAACCTCAACACGTGTGAAAGTACGGCAAATCCATGCTTAGTCTACTCCCTTATCGAAGGCAGAAAATCAATGGTGGTGTTGTACGTTGATGACGGACTGGTTGTCGCTACTAGGAAGACTGACAGTGATGAGTTTATGTTCAAGTTGACGGCAAAGTTCAAGATAACTGTTGAGCCAATTGGATGCTTTCTAAATATGCTAATCGAACACAGCAACAATGGTTCAGTTTTCATTTCTCAAAAATACTATGCTGATGACATACTTCGCAAATTTAACATCCGTGATGCAAATCTTGTTCCAACACCAATGGAGAAGTGTTTAACGATAAAAGAAGCAATTGATACTGATCCAATTATTTACTCTGTGTCTGTGTGATGTATCTGGCCGTTGCTAGGCGGCCAGATATTGCTTTCACAGTTGGTTGAGAAGCTGGACAATGGTCAAACGTATAATGAAATATATAAGACATCCAGTACAAAGTTGCCGAGGAAGTCAGTGAACTCCAACCTATGTGCAGCGATGCCGGCGATTCCGCCCCTGCGTTGAAAAGTGAGCCTGTGCTTCTAGTGGATAATGCAAATACTATAAAGTTGGCCAAGAACCCTCAATTCCATTAGCATTCAAAGCACACAGATGTGTTTACATTTTGCGTGCGAGTTGGTTCAGGAAGACCATTTAGTGATCAAGCATAAGCCTGGCAAAAGTCAAATGGCGGACATCTTTACAAAACCAGTTTCACTTGTGCAATCTGAATGTGATTGTTGACTGTAACACCTATGAAGTTTTAGGGGAAGTGTTAATGTAAAAACATTTAAAGGTTATATTGCTTAGATATTACATTACTTTTACATTGGTATCACTGAGACTTTCATGTTTATTGATACTACTCAATATATTAAAGTTTGGCTTTTATGAGTTTGTTGTATTTGTTAGGGGTAATTATTTTTTCATGTCATGTCTCAATAAAGTTAATCATCATATTTCATACATTGCTGTAACTCAATAGGCTACTCTATAATGTATTAATCCTCTTTAAATTGTATTGTAATTTAATTTTAAAAGACTCCCAAGGTTAGGTTAAGCTTGACCATTAATATTATTTCTTTATAAACACATAAAAGGTTTTTTATATAAATTTAAAAACTATCTGATTGACGGCCACTTTGTTTCTACTTAATGCCAAAAGAAATATGTATGATAACTTTGCTTTGGATGTATTAAACCAACCAACATTTTATTTTGATTGGAGTTTAATTTACCTCAAAGGTTAGGATAAAATTGGTTGATTTTTTGTAAATATTATTAACGCATAAAAAATATTTTTATCTGATTATTATGATTAAATAATAGATGTTTAGCGTTACTCGGGTTTTTTAAGTTGGCAATTCTGTGGCTATTGTTTCAAAAGGTTTATGTTGGTTTTGTTGTGTAAGTTAGTTGAGTTTATGTAAGAGAGTTGGATACCACATGTGAGAGTTTGGTTAACTTAATGTTAATTTACTAAAATATCTACTATATGTGTTGGGTAAAGGAAATAGAGAGATAATATCTCTTTGAAAAATTTGAGTTTGCTATAAAAAGAAGTGCGATTTTCAAAGTGTTGTTGCTGTATATTTCTGTCTCGCGATATCCTGTAAGATAGACGAGTCGATCTAAATGTTCTAAATGATTAATTATACAGGCTGTATCCGAATAGTCTACTTATGCGGCGTCGCTTTGGCTCGTGGCGTTGACGGCTGCATCGGCAATCCCGTGACCAAGTGTTGATCTGTCCGAATAATCGCGGACTAGAACGATGCAGTCTTCTCGAGGTCTTGGTAACCATGGTTACGAAAAACTACGAGCCATGCAGTTTTCTCGCGGCATTGGTGCGGTGTTTGACCGGCAATTGTTTTAGTATTATAGTTTCGTCTGCTTAAGCACTGACTTACACAAATATTTCGTTTTTATTAGAGCTAATAGATGGCTTTTACATAGTTTCTAAGTTATTCAGTAGGAAGCAGCACTGTGGACCCAAGTGTGTTGCCGTTTGAATAGTTTGATGCAGTCTTCGCTATGAAAACCACGCTAAGTGTAAAATTATTAAGACTGCATCAAGTCAAGTGTACTTGACTATTCGGATACAGCCTTGGTTATTTTGCTAGGTAACTATGACCGGAGCCTTTAATACTATTTGAACATAACCTACAATATATAACTTGACAATGTAGAATAGGGGCTTGCTTCACCCCTAAAAACATTGGTAGTCGATGAAACAAATGAAAATGGTTACTTTATTGACATAAGCACATAAAAAAAGGTAAACTCAATAAATGAACACAATGTACTTTAAAATTCTAAATACTAATTTGCTGAATCAGCAGAAGTTAGCTGAATGACAACCAAATTAAAATTTATACTAACTGTGGTTATCAACAAAATGTAAATGTGTTATTTAATAAAGCTTACCATAATTTAGTTTACATTACATTAATTTAAATCCACTCATCGTGCTTAGCAAAAATATATGTATTAAAATATTTTCTTCGTTATCACTTTGAAGCAACACATTTCGATTTTATCAGCCTCGCATCTTTGCTCCACAGATTATAAAATAGAAAGTTGTGTAAATCGAATAATAAAATAGTGTCGGTATATAGTAAATATATATATATATGAATTAGTGCTGCTCTCTATTCCCCAAGTGAGTGTAACATGTCACAAGTTCGGTGGTTCAGTAGGCATTATTTTGTTAGATTAAACATTATTATAATAAATACCATTTTCTTTTAGTTGTTGTATTTACCGAATTTAATTTAATACTATTTAATATGAGTTCTCCCCAATAACTGTTTGTAGAAAACTAAAACTATTCTAAAATTATTCCCGAGCCATTTGGTCATGGTTGAAATATAAAATTAGGTAAAAGTAGAGATGGGCGATAAATCACTGACTATGATTTTTTCACCTATACCATTTGATCACCTATACTCCCAGTGACTCTATCTCCCAAGTATCGGAGATTGAGAAATCAGTGATCGGAGATACTCTATAATAGCATCAGAGGGCTAAACACTCGTGTAAATACTAGCTTCGTGGTCCTTATTCTTTTATTTTCTAACAGCTAATTGAGAATCGACCTTATTGACTGGCATGTTTTATCTTGTAGAGCTCATTTTTTAAAAACTGTATTTGATTGCTACGTAAAAATGACTTTAATGCCTTAAATGTTTCATTCACATGCATTTTCAATACAAAATATTTGTTATTAAGAACAAAATCGAAAAGTTTGCTTACTAAGCAAATCACATTTCGGATTATTTTTAAAAGCAGACTATGAAAATTAAATCATTTATTCTTTTTTTGGTGAGCCTATCTCCAAAATCACAAATGATAAATTAAAATAAGTAACAAAATAGAAAATATATAAATAAACCTTAATATGTACTATGCGTTGATCATCCTAATCATCCTATAGTCTAATCTAAAGTTTATTTGCTTCTAATATATGTATAGCTATTCTACTATTAGATGTACGGTATTTAAAAGAAAATAACACTACAATAATATAATATGTGACCTGCATTCCAAACAACATTTTCTAAATCAATCGCCATTATGTTATGTTAATTTTTAATGTTACATAAATGTTAAGTGTTGTAAAACAGATCACTAAACAAATTACACAATTGCAAGAGGTTCTCATAGTACGTAAAATAAGTTTTAATATTGGTATTCAAGTTTAACATAATGTTTGTTGGACCACTGAAAGTTTGCCCAAATTACATAACATTTCACTATAAAATATTAATAATACTTTTGGATTTCTCTTTTTATCAACTGTATGAAACATCTTAAAATTCATACTTTAGTATTGACTGCACATTAGTCAGGCAACATGTTGAAATAAGACAAAACAATGATCATTTAATCACATGCCAAAGACTTGTGTGCACTTTATTATATGTTAATCCTAGATACTGTTATGATTGTTTTTATTCCTCTATGATGTTGTTTACTCTTCTTGCTACCGTTGCTATGCTTAAATAAAATGTATCAACAAACTAATAAATAAGTTCTTGCGATGTAATTATTCTTTGAATTACTACAGGTTATGGGCCCAGACATGTGCTCAAAATAAATGAAGTAACTCATTCTAAAACTGCTGTAAGTTATTGTAGTTTAAATGAAAGTATTAAGTTGTGCTCGTCGATTGTGAAAGTGTTCTAGTTCGCGCTGCTAGTTAAACAATAATTTTTTGTCATGGCAAATTTTGTAAACTATCGTATCGAGCCACTTAAAAAGGATAACTACGATACTTGGAAGCTTCAAGCACAAGCAGTTTTGATAAGAAATGGATTATGGAAATATGTTTCTGGTCAAGAAAAATGCTCCACAACCAATGATGCTGATATAATGAAATGGAAGGAACAAGATCTCAATGCAAGGTCAGATCTTACCTTAATTATATCGCCCAGTGAACTTAGACATATTAAGAACTGTAAATTTTCAAAAGATGTGTGGGATACATTATCAAAACTTTACCAAAGTAAAGGTCCCGCTAGAAAAGCCACTTTATTGAAACAATTGATCCTTCAGAAAATGAATGAGGGTGACGACGTCCGTAATCATTTAAATAAATTCACTGACGCTGTTGATAGGCTTGAAGAGTTGGAAATCAGTATAAATCCCGATCTTTTAAGCATAATGATGCTTTATAGCTTATCTAAATCCTTTGAAAATTTTAGGGTAGCAATTGAGTCCAGGGATAACTTGCCTACCCCAGAGGACTTAAGAATCAAAATAATTGAAGAGTTTGAAGCCAGAAGCAAAAATGATAGTATGACCTTGGAGGATGCTTTTTTCGGAAAAAATATTAAAAAATCAAAGAACAAAGATCGTTCAAATTATTTTCAAAAACCTACAAATGTTCCCTCAACCTCGCAATTTAAATATAAATGCCATAAATGTGGACGGATCGGTCATAAGGCCGTGAACTGTTGGAGCAACAATAAAAAGGGGGAGTCAACTTTCAAAGTGGAAGAACAGTGCCTTTCTTCTAATTCAGGTGAGTCTCAAATTTCATCATGGTGCATTGACAGCGGATGCAGTTCTCATATGTGTGGAAATAAAGACAGTTTTCAGGACTTTGTTGAAAACCCTGAACATGGGACTCTTAAACTGGCATCTAAGAATCATACAGCTTCTATTATTGGGACTGGCCTAGTTAAAATCGAAATGAAAGATTCGAACAAAATTAATTTGCCTAACACATTATTTGTACCAAATCTGACCACAAATTTACTATCAGTATCTAAAGTGACTGATAAAGGGTTCGATGTCCTGTTCAAAAAGAACAAAGCATTAGTAACAGATCCTCAAGGCAATGTAGTACTAGAAGCTAAGAAGTCAAATGGGCTATATTATGTTAATTCTAAGTCTGTAGAAGTAACAAATAAAGCACACGAAGAACATGCAATAGAAAAATGGCATAAAAAACTAGCTCACTTAAATGAAGTAGATTTAAGGTTGGCGTGCAAAAATAAAACATTGGAAGGCTTAGATTTCAAAAAGGGTGATACGCTGAGTGATTGTGAGGTATGCATTAAAGGAAAATTGACCCGAGCTCCCTTTTCTACAAGAGAAGTTCCAGAAAACCTCAAAGTTTTGGAAATAGTGCATTCGGATGTTTGTGGCCCCATGCGTGTTGAATCCCCTGGCGGTTCAAGATATTTTGTAACCTTTACGGATGAGAAAACACGCTACAGCCGAGTTTATTTTTTAAAACATAAAAATGAAGTTCTAGAAGTTTTCAAAACATATAAAAACGAGGTTGAGAATTTTACAGAAAACAAAATTAAATTTCTGCAATCTGATAATGAAACCTCAGAATACTGCAACAAATACTTTGAGAGTTTTCTAAAAGAATGCGGAATTCAGAGGCGGCTGTCTACACCATATACCCCTCAACAAAATGGGTTATCTGAGAGGATGAATAGAACCCTACTTGATAAAGCCCGATGTCTCATGTTGGAGTCAAACGTCCCCCCGTCATTTTGGGCTGAGGCAATTCACACAGCAAACTATCTGCGTAATAGGTCTCCCTCAAGGACCCTTAAAGGTGAAACTCCTTTTCGGAAATGGGTAGGAAGAGTTCCATCGGTTCGACATCTTCATGTATTTGGCAACAAAACCTTCGTTTTGGACAAAAAACCTGGCAAAGGAAAGTTTACTTCCAGAGCAGATGAAGGGATTTTTGTCGGATACTCTGAAATCTCGAAAGCTTATAGAATATGGATGCCCAACGAAAGGAAAATCAAAATCACAAGAGATGTCAGAGTTTTGAACAAAAAATTCTATGACTCAAAGGAGAGAAGAGGAGAAAACATTATAGTAATAGATGATCAACATAATGAGGACAATAAAGAAGTTATTAATGAAGAAAATGTTGATGAAATAACTCTTCCAACTCCATCTGTTCCAGTTCAAGACCTCGTAGAACTCTCAGACCAAGAAGAGCAAGATCCAGCTGAAGATCAAGTACATTCAAGACCAAAACGCAACAGGAAACCTCCAATTTGGATGTCAGATTATGATGTGTCAGTCTATTGTGATGTTAAAGATGCATTAGAAGGAGGTGATGGAGAAGCATGGCAAAAAGCTATGAAAGAAGAAATAAAATCTCACTTAAAAAATGAAACTTGGGAAATTGTAGATCGAGAAGATGGTGACAATGTGATAGGTAGTAGAATGGTATTAAAGAATAAATATAAAGCCAATGGGGAGCTAGAGAGAAGGAAAGCTCGTCTTGTTGCAAAAGGTTTTTCTCAGCGCCCGGGAATTGACTTTGTTGAAACCTATGCTCCTGTCGCAAAACTGAGCTCAATTAGAGTTCTTCTTGGAGTGGCACTTAATCAAGACATGAAAGTCACTCAAATGGATGTTTCGACTGCCTTCCTCAATGGTGAACTTGAAGAAAGAATCTTAATGCAAAAACCAGACATGTTGGAAACATTTTTGTGTGACATAATGATGGAAGAAAGCCACAACAAAGATCACTCTACATTTCTCAAAGCTAAGAATATGCTAGAAAAGCTTCGAAAATCTGATAATGACAAAGTATGCCTACTTAAAAGAGCTGTTTATGGCTTAAAACAAGCTGGTAGGCAATGGTTTAAAAGGTTGGACTTGAAACTAAAGCAATTGGGTTTCGTTCCCTCACAAGCTGACCCTTGTATATACACATCTACTACTACTAAAGGGGAGGAACAAACGTTGATAGCCATATATGTAGATGACATTATAGTGGCATCAAGAAATCAGCAACAGCTGAATGATTTAAAGCAAGAACTAACTAAATCCTTTGATATGCGAGACCTTGGAGAACTACATTATTGTTTAGGAATCGAGTTCTGCCACAAGAATGGTATGATTTCAGCATCGCAAACTCGATACATTGAAGAACTTCTCAAAGAATACAGCATGAGTGACTGTAAACCTGTTGCAACTCCAATGGTACCTGGCATGAAATTACAGAAGAATCCTGGAAATACCGAAAAATATCCCTATCAAAACTTGATTGGTTCACTTATGTATCTGTCTGTGGCTACTAGGCCAGACATAACACACACAGTCAGCTTCTTAAGTCAATACAACACCTGCTTTGGGAAAGAGCATTGGCTGGCTGCCAAAAGAGTCTTGCGCTACTTAAATGGAACCAAAAATCTCGCACTGATTTTCAAGAAAACTAACAAACCACTTATTGGGATGGCAGATGCTGATTGGGCAACTGGAGAAGATAGAAGATCATATTCAGGATACTGTTTCCAGTTTGCAGCGACTTCCATCAGCTGGGAATCAAGAAAACAGAGAACTGTGGCTCTGTCAACAGCGGAAGCAGAATATATGTCATTGACAGAGGCAGCAAAAGAAGCAATACACTTAAAACAGTTACTAAACGACATGGGTGTGCCTCATCAGTCAATCGAAATACTTAATGACAATTTGTCTGCACAGCATTTGGCTAAGAATAACATCGTAAGCTCAAAGTCCAAACATATCAGCATTAGAGAACACTTCATTAGAGAAAAGGTACAAGCCGGAGACATCATCATCAACTACAAGCCAACAGAGACTTTGGAAGCTGATGTTCTCACCAAGGCATTGGCCTCTCCCAAGCATAGTCAACTAATATGCGCTCTTGGGCTTGGACAACGACTTTGACGAGTGAGGGGGAGTGTTGAAATAAGACAAAACAATGATCATTTAATCACTCGCCAAAGACTTGTGTGCACTTTATTATATGTTAATCCTAGATACTGTTATGATTGTTTTTATTCCTCTATGATGTTGTTTACTCTTCTTGCTACCGTTGCTATGCTTAAATAAAATGTATCAACAAACTAATAAATAAGTTCTTGCGATGTAATTATTCTTTGAATTACTACACAACATGAAACCCAGATGAAACCTTGAAAGATTAGGTAGCTGTATGTCGATTGTCAATGTCAGTGCCGACAAGAAGAGTTTATGTTATGCCTTTAAGTATCGAATTCCATTGAAACCAGAGTAATTAGTTTCCTTCCAACCGATACTCATGGGACTATTCGAGTAAATACTAAATATCTAGTATTCAGAAATACTCCATACTCGATTGTACTTACCTACTGGGACAGCAGCTAAATACTAGCTTTTGACCGTGGTTGGAAAGTGAAAAAATATCGGTCAATCGAGACACTGTGAATACCAGTCACAGTGAAAAATCACTGGTATAGTTCACCGATATTTTAAAATCACAGTCAATGTATTCACTGATATCGTAAAATCACCGTTTCACCCAATGTAAAAAGAAGAGAAGGTAGCGCCAGTTGGAGAAAGACATCTGATTGGCTGAGCGTGTGACGTCACTCGATACACTAGCCAGCACTTAAAGCCGTGTTCTCACGTGTCTCTTTCAATGGATAATTACAAATGATTCATTTTTAATGAAAATAAAAACTAAAGGAACATGTGTCATTTATCATAATGATCATGTTAAGAATAATCAACTACGGTTTAATTTACTAAAATGACGCCACGTGCTGTTTTATTTTATACAAATCACTACTTATATTCCACAGACATTCAAATTGTCTGTAACACTCCAAAAATGGGTCGGTTGGTTCGTCTCGTCACTTAAATACAATTTTTGATAAATCTTTTAACAACACATTGTCTGTAAATATCTAAATAAATATTTACATTTAAATAAAAAACGTATTCATTAATTCTTGTTCGTGTTCACATGGTTAATTTTGTTTTCATTTTTCAATAATGATAATAATTAACAATGATTAAAAGTATAACTTCTTTTAACTTTTAATGAAAGTGTGAAATAATAATTAAGTCTAATGAAATGAGTGTTCTGACGTTCATTTTGTATTAATCTTCAGTGAATCACTGGACAATGGCAACATTCAATTTGTTTTAAGTTCTTGTCATTTTAGTTCACTTTCAATTTAGCACCACAAATATCATAGTCATTATAGGCAAAATGAATGTAATATATTAGAGCAAAATTTGTATTAATTGTATATTTCCTTTTACATTTGAGCTCCGATGTTTAGAAAATGTCTGGATCCTTAAAAAAGGAGTAAAAAGATATTATTATTACCCTTGCAGTTTCGTTGATTATTTACAAAGAGTGCAACAGCACAGCCAGGTATTTTGTATGTCTGTTTAAAAACACATGTAATTAAAATTGAAGAACGTACGCAAATAAATGAGCAAAAAGCCTAAAAGTCTGATTGTTCAGCATTGACTTGTATCACATATATTATATAATATAAAAGAAAAACTATTATAAAATAATAAACAGCTTCATAAGAACAATTCAACTACATATAGTTAGCACTCATACATATATTTAGTATTATAGCTACTATTATTGAATCATTAACTAGAACATCCCTGCTGTATTTTATATTAGCATATTAAAACAGACACTTGAGTGATAAACACAATAAAATAACTAAGTATACACGAAAAAACCACTACCAGGCAAACACAAATAAATAAATAAATAATCATTAAGATAAATGAAAGGACCTCACGAAACACTACTAACAGCTGTGTACTGGGTGACGTTGTATCGGGGCTGCCGTAAGCAATGACATCATCAAATTCTTCCAAATGGCGCTCCCTATCTATTCTCTTTACATTGGTTTCACCAATCTCTAGGTAAAAGTATTACCGTGCCAAGAAGGACTTTGCTCATATGGGGGATTCTTTGCTCCATTTCATGATTTTGTTATGTGACAGTGTATAAATATAATGGCCTGTAACCCCGAGATTTTGTTTTTGTTTGGGTGGCTATTCTGTAGGTAATTTCCCCATGAAGTTTCATAAATAGCATTAGGCCTACCGCTATTTCTACTATGTATTGCACTCTTTCAGAAAAGTTGATCATTTTTCTATACAATTTTAATTGGAAAAATTGTTATCTGCAGCTAACTGGATTTATAATCAAGAGGTTAGCGTATGTTTAGCTTCTTACTAGATACCTAATATTTTAAAATAATGCTTTATTTGTAATTTTTGTCAGTAGTTTTGATATTTATGTTGAGGTTTTTGAAAGTGAGGTTATATTGCACCTCTTTTGGAGATACTTTTATCCACTCTTTTTAGAGCAAAGTATCCCCGATTAATTTAAAGGTTATATTTTGTTTTTATATTATTGGTTTGTTTCAGAACATGCCACGTGTATATAAGAGACAGCCAGGTTCCAGAAGATATGCCGATTATACTCTAGAAAAACTGCAGGAGTGCTTAATGTTTATGCGAGAGGGAGAGTCGACACAGTGGCAAGCAGAGGTGAAATTTAACATTCCTCAAAGAACTAATGCAAATAAATTAAAAGGAAATTCAAATATAAAACCTGGACAGCCTCTCATTTTTTCTGAAGAAAATGCATTTGTTCACTGCATCATGATGTTCAGCGAGTATGGCTTCTCCCTGAACCTTCTGGATCTAAGAATGATTGTTAAATCATATTTGTCAATAACTGGGCGGCTGATAAAAAAAAGTTTAAAAACAATGTCCCGGTCACTAAATGAGCTTCCTCTTCGGTAAAGTGTCTTCGAGAGCTATCAATACGTTTTGCAACCAACATAAAACGTGCTCGTGCCGCAATTAATGAGCAAACTTTATGAGATTACATAAAAAAAATTAGGTAAGTGTGTCAAGGATGTACCTCCGGAGAACATCTGGAACTTTGATGAATCGAATTTGACTGATAACCCGGTTCAAAATAAAGTTATAGTCAAACGTGGGATGAAATATCCAGAAAAAATTCGCAACACATCCAAAAGCAGCGTTTGCCTTATGTTTTCTCGTAGTGTGGTTGGTGAATTTCTACCATCCTATGTTGTGCACCGGGCAACAAATCTGTGTTACACTTGGACAGAAAATGGGCCCGCTGTTTTTAGGTATAGCACTAGCCCAGGTGTATGGTTTGAAAGCCTTTTGCTGCCTAAACTTAAGAAATTGAGTGGAAAAAAAGTTGTAATTTATGACAATTTGTCATCATATTTTTCAGTTAAAGTCTTACCACTTTGTCAGGACCATAATATATATATTTTGTATGCTTGCCACCTAACAACACATACCTCACCCAGCCACTAGATGCTGCCTTACTTAGGCCAATGAAGGTGGCTTGGATAAAGATACTAGCATAATGGAAAGAAACCGCTTGGGGAATGAAAAGCTATTCTCTTAAGAAACAACATTTCCCACTGTTACTAAAGAAACTCCTGGAAGTTATTCGATCAAATGAAAAAAAAAAGTGGCAGGATTCAAAAAATGTGGGGTGGTTTTCGTAGATGTTGAACCCTTGTTGGCAAGATTACCAGGAAATTTAAACGATCCGACTAAGGGTATAGATGCATCATTCTTGGCATCTTCAGAGGCAAAGAGAACTAAATACACTCAACAAAGTTTATCAAGCGAAATAAAGTAGGGGTCCCAGGGAAGAGTGTTGGTCCTGAGGTACTACAAGATCAATCGAGACTTACTACCAGTATCAGTATTTCAAAAAATGCGACATCAACTGTCATCAAGATGAAAGCTCCAAATAAGATCAAAAAGTACAAGCTTAGACGTACTGTAATAGCTGGAGATGATACTGATGAATCTAGTGACCTTGAAGTTGATTTGATACAAGAAGTTGAAGAGTTTGAACAGGAGAATGAAGCTGAAAAACAGATGGATTCATTATCTTTAGGAGAGAAAAGTTATGCAGATCTGCTGTCCTTAAAGAAAGTAAAAAGAGTTGTAGGAGAATAGGTTGTGTTTACTTACGAAGGAGAATACTTCCCAAGGAAAATTGTGAGTTTTACTGACCAAGAAATGGTAATACGTGATATGCAGAGATCTTTGAAGTCCTGGCAGTGGCCTGAAAAACCTGATGTAAATAGTTATGTTTGGGAGGATGTAATTGGACACATAACAGAGCCAAAATTGGTGTCAAAACGTGGCTTTTACAAAATATCAGAACTCAGTGAACAAACATTAGCGGTTTTAACTTGTGCTTGAAACAATAATTACATGTTGGTCTTGTATTTTAGTACCTACTGTACATTTAGTGGTCATTTGAATGTATCTTAAATGAGTTTTTAATGTGTATTGCTTTAGATTTAAGAAAATATTGTTGTAGAATTTTTTATTTGGCTCCCTACATCAAAATATCAAATGTTAAACCTTGTTAAATATGTAAAGTAAAATTGTTGGTGCATAATATGTACAACACATTGTGAGCTAACTTTGCACTAATTTATCATTCCCTTGATTTAGAAGTATATTTTAGTAACTGGAGCAAAGTATCCTATCACTATGAGGATACATTGTTCCAAAATTAAAATTAGCTTCCATCACAATATGCATAAATAAATAAAACATAAAGTGCACAGTATCACTACTGGACCTTTATAAAAGATAAATACACATTTGAATTTTTCCTCCCTAAAATATTGTTTGAGATAAAAAAGAAAATATATATCTAATTAAAAAAGTGGAACAAAGTCACAACTTATCGCGGTATATTAAAAAAAAAGTTTTTGAATATTTCTCAAACATGTCATCTATAACTATATACATTAGGATCTATTATTAAAACTTATCTTGTTTGATATTTGAACTATCTTAGTTTGCAGGACACAAACAAACGGCAATTAAAAATATAATTTATGTTTTAAATAGTCAGCCATGTTAGGTATTATATGGTTAAGGCTATGATGCTATTTGCCACCCTACCTTGTATTTCCCTATTTTTTTTACTTTTGTGAACAATTTCTTATTTAATTTCGCGTGAAATCTTCAAACCTGGTCACCAGCCTGACTAATGACAATGTTTACATATATTAAATTAAGTAAAAGGACGGAAGGAACAACGTAAACATTGTTTTAAATAATTTAAATAAGGAATTTTGATTTAAGGAAGAACACTTACCTTTTATTAAGCATATTAATTATCCTTTTAAGAAGTGTGATTGACTATTGTATTAGTTTTCACTGTTGGCCATGTTTGTTTTAACGCATGCGCAGTGCTAACAAACAAGTGAGGAGCGAGTTTTTGGTTGTAGAAGAAGAAAGGAATAAAAACGAGCGCGATTTTTAATTTTGACAGAAGGAAATAGACATTTAATTCTTTATTAAAAACATTATTCTTATTCAATTGGCTATATTTAAATACTTATATTAAACCTACATTTCATTTTTATTCTCTCACTAGTCTATAGTCAACAATTCATTTTCGTTTTTATTTATATATAGTTTGTTTTCTCTTTGGACTTGGAATAGAACATTTTTAAATTTTGAAAAAGATTGGAAGGTTTTTAAAGAGTAGTGAGGAGTTCTTCCTGGTTGGTGGTCCAAGATGGAGCCAAATGGATGTGGGCTCCCAATTTAAATTATTTTATATCGATTCAAAAGTGGAAGATTAAAGTGAAAATAGTAAAAAGGGGAAGCTAAGAGTGTGTGTGAGAGCTACAATATTTATGCTCAAGTAAATTGTGGAAGAATTCGAAGTGAAACACATTTATGAAGATGGTGTTTCAGTATGGACTAATTATACATGGGTGAGGTCAAACCAACTCTTCAACTTTTGATTATTGTAATCATTTATTTTCTCTTTCCTAAATAAGTCAGAACTTATTTACTTCCAGAAGGACAAACTAATACAACAAAATATATAACATTATATTTTATGTCTAATTATTGATTTTACTGATTGTATGTATATATATATATATATATATATTCTCTTCCTTTGGTTTCAACAATACTGTGCTATACCTTGTAAATTTAGAATTATAATTAACCGGAATTCGTAGGATTTGGATGTGGACAAAAGGGAAACAACAATAAATTCACAAAAGTGCCAACAATGGTTATTTCATGCATTCATTTTTATTTGTAGCCTAAATTATATTTTTCTTCAACAATCAATTTTTTTGTATCTATATTGGTCATGGTTTTTAGTTTTAAGTTCACCCAGAGGTCCCGAGGTTGAGAGTCATCGTGCCACTGAGTGGATAGCCGAGGTAAAGTTTTTTTTTATGACTATTATTTTTCCCCTAGATACTAGGGGTGGCGCCCAACTAAAACACAAGTATATAGGTAAAGAGAATACACAGATATCTCTTACACTGTTTGAATGAACCGAGGTTAAAAAGATTGATATTTTCCCGGTTAAAGGATATTATTATATTATTTTTTTATTAGTACGGTAAAAAAAAAATATTTTTATTACAAGGCCTACGATGGTAAATTGTACGTAATAACTGTGCTAAAATTTAACTATAAAAACTAACTTTATTAAATGGTATTGAACAATTACTCGAGTTAACATCAGAGACAGTGATAACAAGGTAAATAAACATGATAGGAAACACTTGAAAGGAAAAGAAATGAGTGCATTTTAACTATCCAAGTTATGCTGAAACAGTCTTTAGATTTGTCCATGTTAATTAGCCACACAGATTGTTCATTGGCGGATACTCTCTAAGCGTGGGTATGGTATGAAGCGCCCACTAAATATACAGACAAGTTAAGTTAAGTTATGCAAGTTCCGATCTGTTGACTGTCGGCTCCAGACGTAGATGGATCGGGCGAAAATACACATCAATTAATAGTACAGCATAAGTTCTAATTCAATGTTCTCATCCTTACTTTGTCATGCGCTGGCGCACGACCATTTGGTCTGTGCCAGAAGCGTTAAATGAATGACCTGAGTGGTAAACAACAAGGAGGAATACACCCAGCTCCCACAAGGAAGAAATACACCCAAGCAAGAGAAATGCGAGCCACACCAGAAGGGCAGACATGACCCACAAGTTGATCACCGACTGGTGAACAACACAAGTTAAATATAGTATATAACACGAGCCTTGCCAGACGGGCAGAAATGACCCACAAGTTGAACACCGAAACTGGTAAACAACACAAGTTAAATATAGTATATAACACAATCCTTGCCAGATGGGCAGAAATGACCCACAAGTTGAGCACCGAAACTGGTAAACAACACAAGTTAAATATAGTATATAACACGAGCCTTGCCAGACGGGCAGAAATGACCCACAAGTTGAGCACTGAAACTGGTAAACAACACAAGTTAAATATAGTATATAACACGAGTCTTGCCAGATGGGCAGAAATGACCCACAAGTTGAGCACCGAAACTTGTAAACAACACAAGTTAAATAAAGTATCTGTAGCGTGTCAATCATGTAAAAGTTGACACCTACACAGTTAGGCTACGTAAAAATACGAAGTTATAATAATTATATTGGCAGAATCCAAAGAAGAGGATTATATTTTTAATATTTAATAATAATATCCTTCAAAACCTACTGTTAACGACTGGATGGACTCGGATATGATCCACGTGCTCTCAATAGAAAATACTACAAAGGATTTTAATAATACAAATCTGCTTAAAAATACTAAACTTACAATAATGAAATACAAATAAGATAATTAAAGCTAATGCATTCAGGAATAATATGCTTCAAAACTTACTCACCGTGGCTGGATGGAATCGGATAACGCCCACATGCCTTCTAGCAAAATATTGAACACGAATGGCGACAGGGTACTTCCTAACATATCAACTTTCTACCCCTTCAGTCGTAGAAAAGAACTAAACCTATGTTAGGTTCGCTCCCACGAACCTTGAGTGCCTCTGTCGTAGCGGCGTGTCTTCGAACCTCCCCTTTTCCACACGCCGCAAGCTCCTATCATCAGCTGTGTTATCACGTCTTTTCTTTATTTCTTTTTGTTCCGTTCTAGTCAGATAAAGGGTATAAAATAGGTACACTCATATTTACAAAAGATTATTCTATCACATCACGTCATTGAAGAAGGAACTTCTCTCTACGAAGGGACTGGTGGCCATGGAGTATAGGGCGTGGTACTCACCGCCACTGAGGAAACCCTCTCTTCACGAAAGGACCGGTGGTCATGGAGTGTTGGACGTGGTTCTCACCACCGCACCACCCAGGAATATCCTCTCCGATTTCTTAAGTATAGAGGCGACGTCCATCTAACTTATTGTTTAGTTAAACGATTAGAAATTGTTTATTTAATAAGTCTATTTGAATTATTGTTTATTTCAGACAGTATAGTCGAGGCGACTATTACGATTATTTTGACTTCTTGTTTCAGTAAGAATGACTAGATTTTGGTTTTGTGTTCTTCCGACTCTGTTGGTGTAGTCACAGTAACTCTAGTGTTGCTCAAGTCCTTCAGACTTGTTCTATTGGTCCAAGAGACCATGTTTTCCTCTATCCATATAATATAGTTTCGATACAGGAGCCTTGAGCTCCAGATGTAAAGAGGACTTAGTCTAAATGGTTGCTATTCTCCACGAGCACTATATTTCTCTTTTGAGTCCTTAAGACTACACTTGTTGTTATGGCTACAACCAGGTTGTCTATCTTTTTCTAGGACCTAGTTGGGTCAATGTGTTCAATGTGTTGAATCATTCTTGTTGCCACGCTTCACGTGTGGAATTAGCTTGGGTGCGTAAAGCGCGGAACTCCGCTTGTTACTATATGGGGTCCGCGCGAATAATACCTTTTTTGGCACCTATTGGCTGAGTATTAGTCTTGTATGAATTATATTAGTATTGTACCCCAGGGAGTGGGTCAGTACTGTACATGTACTATTGAATGCTCCGGCAGTACCAATAGGGAAAGGACCGGCCATAGTACTATTGTGTGTAGACACCTGTATGTTAGCCATCTACCAATGTAATCAAATAAACCTTTCTATTGCTATTCATTATAATATGTCTATTAAAGGATTTTCTCAACTCCCAAGCAAGCGAGTTAGTTTAAATTATTAATGTGTTAACAGTACTATATGTGTATCATTTTCAGTTTTCGTTTGTTTATAATCATCACACTGTTTTTCTTTTATAATCCCCTGACCGTAGCTTGACGTCAGTCAAACTGTTTTGTAATTGAACATTGCTCTTCAAGCCACTGCATTTGATCTTGTCCGTGTTGTGACAAGACAGTATTAATCTGGAACTTCTATCTTATGATTTTGTATATCTATTGTAATCAATCATATCTTTTGTTTTTCTGTTATAATAAATCTATTTTTGTTATTCAAATCATTTTATCAATCAGGTTTAAATAATTCCTTTGTACACCCAAGTAGTATTTGGTACAGACTGCAACAAATCCTACATATCTAACACGAGCCATGCCAGACGGGCAGAAATGACCCACAAGTTTCTTAGCCAAAGAGATATATTTTATTTAGAGATTTTCAAACATGGACACAGAGAAGAAAAGAACAGAGCCACAGCCCCTAGGTTAAATATGTTGCACTCCTTTTCGAGGCTTTACTCCTTCAACGTTGAGATCGCTAGGTGCGATCCCCAGTGACTACAGCGCAATCAAGTGAGCATTTTTTAAACGACTCACTTTAAACTCAAATGTACTAGAAAGGCAGATACAAAATATGAGCTCCTGTCTGCTGGCGGTCACCGAGAAAGCTTCAGGTAGCTCCTTCCTCCGTCTCTAACCTCCCACCCCCTCGTGATAAGTACCCCAATCCTGCCACACAAATAAGTTTACTCTGTCTGCACATTACAAAGAAAACTTGAAACACAATTGACATTTTTTTAAACTAAGGGACTGGCTGTCAACTACAATTATTTATTAAGGAGCACTGAGAAGAATTGCAGACGTTTAGAAATACTAATTTATTTAAGAAGTGGTTAGATATTTTTATATATTGTTTTAATCAAAATGAGGGTCAAATTTCTGACCAGTTAAATAGTTTAAATTTTAATTATAAAGTGTATTTTAAATGTGTCATATCTTATATAGAACCGTAAAAAACAGCCCCACAAATGGCGACCCTATCAAAACATGACTATTTGATAGAGGAGGGATAAATACCATACCACGTGGCCACCAATGCAGGTCTATAATATCTCTTTGATGCTATGTATTTAATATCCTTAATGTATACTTGAAATAATTTAAAAACTGGTAATTTCCCGGCGTAAATTAAAATTCCCACACTCAAGTAATTAAAGGTAAAACAAAAATATAGGATGGTTTTAAATAGTTTTATGGGTCTCTGTTATTTAAAATTGCGTAGTAAACACTAAAGTTAAACTATTGTATTTTGTGTGAGTACATGGATGCAGGCCGGGTAGTAATATAAATATATTGCAAACATACGGGCCGGTCAGCTATGTCTCGCGTGTTTGTCTGTGAATCCTGACTTGTCATTCAACCTTGAAAGGGAGTTCTCTCTGATAATAAAAGTTAAATCAGTCCGAAATTTTAATTAATCATATAGGGCCCATACGTATAGATAAAATTATGTACAGTTTATTGAAGCAATTATTCAATATATGATATACGCGTACCTACACTTTACTTATCTTAAAAGTTAGCAAGCTTTCTTTTATGAATTACTAGCAATCCTGCATGGCGTTGTCCGTGACCCCTTGTGGCATAAGAATTAATTATATATAGACACCCCCCCCCCACTCTGAAACGTAGTTCTAAAACAAAATATTTTCTTCAAAAATATGTTTAAAATATCATAATTAAAAAGATAATTGAAAATATAAAAATCCTGCTTTAGGTGCAATCGGACCACCTTCAGTCCACCTATGTTAAAAATTTCAGATCTCTGCGTGCCGTAGATTTGGCTGGGCATCGCACACTAACAAACACTTCCTTTTATTATTATAGACTATTATATAACATTGTGGCTTATAAAATACGGCTATAGACTATTCTAGTTCATTAAAGTATTGATGTCACCGATTATTGGCTACATAGATATTAATTTTATACGTAAGATACAAAATAAATAGGTATCTCAAAATGATTTACTATTTAACATATTTTGTTATTAAATGAATGAGTTTTAAATAGGAGCTAACGAGAATGAAACCATAAACATACAATTTTAACGTTTTTTTATCATCACAAATTAAGATTATATACCAATTGGTCTTACCGTTCGATCTTTTAAATATGTTGCTGGATATCTTGCAGTAGCTAGTATGGCGTATGGCAACACTACGTCACACCTCAAGATAGTATTGTGATGCTCATTAACATACTTTCCACATCCGTATGATTTACCGTTATTCCCCTCCCACCCCCTGACCTACTTTCCACATCCGTTTGATTCCCCCTCATCTTGCCCCTCCTCCCCCCTATCACCTTCCCGACTACCAATCCCGGACATGTTGGTTCTTGATGATTAATTATTAATGATTGTTAATTTATTATTGTTAATTAATTAATTGGTAGGATAGAGGTGTTGGAGTTTTTACTCGTTGATTAGGGTGTTGTAGCTTATTTATGGGCATACATATTGGTTATTGTTCATTAATTAATGGGTAGGATAGAGGTATTGTAGTTTATTTATTTGTTTATTAGAACATAGTGCTTTGGCTGACGGGGGTTAGAATGAACTCCTCCCTCACGAGGCTCTGCCGGACTGTCCAGCATGAACCTCGTGCTATGGCTGTCGGGGCTAGAGTGTGATAATTGGTTCTCCTGTCTTGAGAGCCCCTCCTCCTTCGCAATCCTGGCGCCAGTATGTCGGCCCGACAAGACAAGAATAGATATTGAGGTCATTGCCCCGGGCACCAGGGTTTTCCCTGGCGTCAGCTTGACGGTTAACGAGACAAGAATAGATCGTGAACTAGGTCAGTGTGTCGCAACCCCTTGGGTTTTCCCTGGCTCCAGTATGTCGGTCTGACGAGTTGAGACAAGAATAGATATTGAGGTCATTGACCCAGGCAACGGGGTTTTTCCTGGCGCCAGGTTGGAGGGCAGACAAGACAAGTCGAGACAAGAATAGATCGTGACCCTGTTCTTCTCGTGAAGTCGATCGAGGGGGTTGGCTATACAGAGGGGCACCCACTTGGTTGTCTATTTATAA
>CABFVX010005360.1:0-51858 GCA_902151425.1 Timema shepardi
GTGGATCACTTCACGAGGTGCGGTGTGGATCAATGTTAAACCTTATGGGAGAAAGTGGGCCAGAACTGTCAATTTAACCACTACTTTCGTTAGTATCTCTGTCTACTGCTCTAAGGGTCCCGGGTTCGATTCCTGGCATGACCGAAAAATATATCATCGTTGAAATGTATGCTTATCCTTTTACAGTGATAAATTAATGGCTGGAGACTGGATGATGTCTGGGCTAGATTTAATTTAGTTTGGAGTCGTGTGCTGATATCAGTTATTTCAAAAATCGCACGGTTAAATAAGTACTGTTTTGCTGATAAATGAAATATTATGGAAACAAATACGAAATTTTATAATAGTTCTACGCACGAAGCTGTTTTAGAAATATTTTTCTGTATTTTAAAAACCCCGGGAAGCGTGGCATCTTGACATTTCTTAGAAAACTGTTTACAAGCTCTCATAAAGAGTGGCATCGCTTTGGGAGGTTAAACTTCGCATTATAACCTCCAATTCACAGATCAGGTCTGCTTGCATATTGATCTTGACAATTTTCTTTCAAAGAGTTTAATTGGACGTAGGCTCATACTTTATCATTGATTGGAACGGCTACGCGATTTAAGAGATGGACATGATTTACATGTTTAAGGACCATTAAGGATTTTAAAAAATTTGCTAATGCGTAGCTTACAGACTCTGTAAGCGAGGGTTTAGTTATTTTCCTTTTATTTCTTATTCCTGAAAAGTAATCTTACTTATGTATACATTTAAACAATAACCTTTGTTCATTGCTTATGTTGACACGGAAAATGTTTCCTACCACCATCTCTTATGATTTACAACTTACCCCAACTTGAAGGACGTTGGCTTCAGTTTTGAGGACTTATCCAATAGTACCAATAACCACGCGACCAATGATGATTGTATTATTTTGCGCATAAACTATGTTTAATTATTTCGATTATGCTCTTGCTTTGATTGCCACCGCGTTGTTTATCTTTCTAAGGAGAACTGGTGTACGTTATTAAAAGCTTAGAACTCGGCGACTTTGTCAGAGCTAGTACAAAAACTAAACTAAAAGATGTGTTAATAAACCTCACAAGACTCGACTTCTCTATAGGGGTGTGGACAAATTATTTCTTTGTATGATGAATACTGCCTTGTTTTCTTCACCAATGTATACATTACTAATTGGTTTATTATTTTAATTGGTTGGCTACAAATTCTGTATAATTAATTTAGTTAATAAATAAGAGCAATTGCAGGTGTAGAGTAGCTATATCTAACAAAGTATTATTGGTTTGTGAACTAACTATGTGTGCGTGTGCGCGTGTGTGTGTGTGTATATCAAGGTTATATTATGAATAACTATCGATAGCAATAAAATAACATGTTTTTGTTAGTAGGCCTAATATTTTTTCCCCTTTTTACTAGTTTATTCTCAGCTTGGCCAAAGCAAAAGCAAAAAAATCCCTCATCAGTGGAGGTGATCTTTTGACACGTCCTCTCTCTTCCGCTAAACAAACTTATGAAACAGACAAATCTGTGTGGCCCCTGAACCAACCTGTGCCAAAGTTGGAGGCGCTAGCGCAATGTTCAGGTAAATGCAGTTTTGACAATTATTTGTTTATATTTATTTAAACAATGAAATAACTATGTATTCTTTAACATCATAATAACCTACTTTGGTCGCCGCATGGTCCATGACGTCACTATCGCAAAAGACTTTACTGCTGAGATGACAGGGATATCTGGATTTGAATTCCAATCTGGTGTACTGAGGGTGGTTTTCCAAAATGGTTTTTAACTCTCCCTCCACGCAAATGCCTGTACACTTTCTCTAAAATCAACCTTCCTTATGATTGACTCATTTTTGTAATAAGTATATATGCTTATGTTCTGAACAGATAATAAATGCATTTCTAAAAAAACAAATACTGAACGTGACGACACCCAGAAGGGGTTTCAGGACTAAGTCCAGGCGGCCCACACCATAGCTTCTCTACTTCTTTTTGTATAATTTGCATTGAATCAGTGTCTGAGCTAACAGTACCGTCACAGCTGTAGAAGTCATGACATTGAGTAATAGTGACCTCCATGTCAGTATCTGTTGACACGTTGGACTGAAATCAACTTAATAGTGTGGTTGCAAATACCTCAATCATGAAAATGGTGGAGCTTGTGCAAGCTATTGTTAGCGTGGTGATCTGATTATTATAGAGGTAAACAGACCTACTTAAAATAAACGGAAGTGAATAGTAAAATGGGTAGCATGAATAGATATCCTGGGTATCCTACATCATACACGCTGCTAATGGAAGATCCTATCTATTTTCCTCGGATTGATCAAGACATGTTCATTGAAAAGTTTAACCAGGTAAATGAATGTTCAATTAATTAATTAATACCTAAGTTGTTACAGCATTGTTTGTGTAGAGGTGTTGTTAAGAGATATGTGACTACTACCTCGAGGTACCTCTATATTTAAAAAACTATAGATCTTCAGTAACTGAGATGCATCATAAACTAAGACTCTGCCTTTATTTCTACTGTTAAAAAAAACTAGAACTAATCTGTTTCTCTTTTCAGGTTGCACCTCAAATAAATAAAAAAAGAGAGATGGTCATTAGGAACGAAATTCCAGAAATACTGAAATTTCAAGCAATCCCATGATATCTAGCTTGGGAAAATTCACTGACCTCCCTGATGTATTTGTATAGAATTCCAAATTAATACCCTCAGCAAATTTATTCCAGAAGTTTCGGGTACTATTTATAATGTATTGGAGAAGCTTATTCAGGCAACCATTATATATCAACTTACTCAGACGTATAATTGATTAGTCAATTTCTTAAATACGTGGCATTGGTAGGACATTATTTTTATTATTAAAACCAAACACATAATTTGAATCATATCAGACTTCATTCAAAACGTATGATTGGAATTTAAACAAATTGAAAAACAAGTTAGCTAAACGTAAACCATTACAACATTACTTCAATCTTCATCATCACAATTTGTAAAATACGTAGTCCAGTCCCTGAAGAGGTCCCGGTAGGATTTTCATATATAGAAGTTTACTTACGAAATTATCATTCTGGACCCTTTAGGGGTTACAAAAAGTCAGAGTAGCTTTATTTAATCATGGTACTTTCCAAGATGGAGGAAGAGACCTTTTCTGTAGACCCTATTATTTCAGTAACCAATTATCCGATTTTAATAATTTATTTTTTATATTAGAAGCAATAAAATTGTCTAATTTTGATTCTTATGATTATATATATATATATATATATATATATATATATATATATATNATATATATATATGGTATTTTTCGATCAACCCTGCTAATTTAGCTGCAAATAGTGTTAAAATGTCAATAAAAAAATTATTGAGGTGAGACATGGCGCAAAAAAAGTTAAGAACCAATTACTTTAAGCCATTTTTAATTAAATATCTCGCTATCACACTGTTTTGAAACTTTCCTTGTAAACTACTGACTATCGTGATCTATATTATCAAACAGTCATGGTAATTACTGTGGCTCTATGACTATCGTTGTGAAAACCAACCCTAGGTGTTAAGCCATAGTATTAACAAAGGGGTTCTCAAACTTTTAAATGCCGCGAACCCTCTTTTGTGAAATTATTGTTGGACTTTTTTTTTAGTCTTTTAATATGAAAATTTGAAATATAGAAAATGTCGCCAGCTTGATAATTTGATTTGTTATTTTAGTTATATGTATCTAAAGAGACAAAAATCTTATTGTAGTATTTGATTATGCTAAAGTTAAAAATCAAATAAAACCTATTATGAATTCAAATTCTGGTAACGTTGCTGTAATAACATGACTGTAAAAAAAAAGATAAATTAATTACTAACAAATACACAAAATTAAATTCGAAGTCTTATATGAGAATTGATGTATGTATTTCAAGAGTTTCATATTTTAAAAATTTCAGCGAAATTAAATTAAATATTTTCCGCAATCAATTTGAAGTGCGCTTCCACACCAATGAACAAAAGGGAATTTTTAATGTTATTTCAAAAAGTTTGCCTTTCCTTAAAATCCAATGTTTAACGTGTTTAATTCCCATATTCAATGGCCACGGATAACTTCGTGGACTCACCTTTGAAATAAACGGTACCAGAACATTATCACACATTCTGACTATTTGAATAAATAAGTAACACTAAATATCCTTTATTTTGTTCCCCGTCACACTGTTCATCCAAAATCCACTTCGGTGACCGCATGTTCAAAGGCGTCAGTCTTTCAATATAATGAACTGCCGGTGACAGGGATATCGGGGTTCATATCTTAGTTAGATGTACTGAGGGTGGTTTGTCCTAAATGACTCTCCTCTCTTTCTCTCTCTCTCTCTCTTTCCGCGCAAATCCGAATACACATCCTCTAAATTCCACCTTTCAAACCCCTAAAACATCAGCGTAATTAGTGCATATCTGTATAACCCTAACAGATAGTAAGAAATGGTGCTAAAATAAATCTTGCCCATCGGGGCTATCGAATATGTAGTTAATTACATTAATGGGGAAGGGATGAGGAAGGTAAAGTTTTTGAAATGAACCCCGAACTATCCATCACCATTGAAAGAGCTTAACGAACTAGAGGTCCACATATCTACCTTTGTAATAAATCAAATTAACTCAGATTGTTTGACTCAAGTGTATTGCTGAGTTGATTCTTACATTATAGCTCAATAAAACATAAAATTATAATACCTTGTTCCTTATATTGATCATGAATAATTTTGGCATACCAAGAGCCCTGTCAGCATAAGAAGTAGCTTGCCAAGGGACGGGTTTACTGTTGTCTTCATCAATATTAGTCACTTCAGATCAAGAGGACTGCAACTTTGTATATTTATCATAGCTAACAAATAATAGCAAACCGTTAGAACAAGATGTAATTTAAGCTTCTCAAACGTAATTAATCTAAAGAAATGTTATTTCATCCAATGTCTCAAGCAAGATGCTATATTTTCGAGAATCTATGTTATCCTACACACAGCCCCTCTCTAAGCACTGTCCATGGTAAAGTCAGCTCTGACCATTTAAGTATCAAGATTTTTAGTGCAATATACACAAATGTTTCCACTTACGTTTTACGATATCATTATAAAATTGTTCTAGCAACTATTTTTGAAAAGTGATCACCCGGCAATACCATTTTAACTGTAATTTTATTTTTTATGTATTTCAGGTGAGGCAGCGTACGTAAATGACCATCCTGCCATTCCTGGTGAACTTTTCGGAGCGTTCGTCGTGACAACAATTGGCCGAGGAAATATTTCGAATATTGATTCAAAAGAGGCTCTGGTAAAAAGTCACTTGCTGAAATTAAAATTTATTGCATAAAAATAAAGTTTATATTGTTTTACAGATTTGATGAAGATATTTTTTCTTGTCAAAGGAATTGCAGTTACATAAAACCATCATTTACTACTCTCATATAATATTGAAAATCATTTAATGAAATAATAGGGAAAAGATCTAAGACCTCTACTAACTATTAACTATTTTAACCAATGAATCATGTTTTTAAAACATCTTGGTTAAAAGGCTGTCCCCAGTATTAATGTGTAAATAAATATCCTACTTGCTAACCAATTCAAACATAGGAGATAGGATTTATTATTTATAAATAAATTTACCGAGAAGTTAAACATGTGTAGTATTTGAGGGTGCCACCGGAGTAAACAGTTCGCATTGTCAATCTCCAGCCTGCACGTGGTAAGGACGCACGTTCGTTAACGTAACATGGTGTCGGAGAAGGGATTTAAAACAGTTAGTAATCACTAAATTCGTCCAGTCCTGTGGATACAATGCAGACACGATACCTACCTAAGCGTGGAATTTTCGTTTAATGAATAGTTTAATCGATCAAAACCGTCGTTAACATGTGTTAGAAGTTAGAACTCTGTATTACTAACTAGCCCCGAGTTAGGACAAGATCGTATTTGTGTGTAACAGTCAAATAAAGTATTAGGTACCTGTAGTATGGAGATCGTTAGCACTTGGTAGAATAAACGCGGGAATTAAAATTTTCAAATGTGTTATATAACATTTGTTAATTTTATCTTTGTCTGTGCGAGACGTGCTAGGGTTCTCGGGAACAATTACGCGGCATACTTCGGGTTGGACAATAACAGGCTCGGTTCTCGGTCTCGGGAACATTTGCGTAGTTGACTTTGCGAGATGTTCGGGAAAGATTTTGAAATTTACCTCACGAAAGAAAATTATTTCATTGCTAGGGCTTGGGAATAGTTGCGCAGCTGACTTTCAGAGTACAGCGTGATGTAAAGTATACAGACTAACTATGGACGGGTAAACAAAACGCCAACCACAAACTCCTGTCCCAGTGCCACTGTTCTTTTCCTTTCACGCCAAAAATTGGCCAATATGGTCACGACGTTTCCATCGTTTTCATCGAGGGTCAAACTTGAGCTCACAACTAGAAGAAAGACTAGTCGGCGTATTGATGTTATACTTACGATACCAAGCGGAAGCCTTATTAGAATCCTTCCACTATTCACCTAGTGATACCTAAACTTTTGACACTTTTTTTTCTAAATTCGAGAATCATTTTATAAGGAAAAATAAATTTATTTAAAAAGGCATCAAATTTCTTCGGTGCATTCAACTGGAACATGAATCAGTGGATGCATTTGTGACAGATGCACGTTCGTTAGCTCAAAACCTGAGAATGGGGGAGCACTTGAGGAAGACATGATAAAACTTAATATAATAAAAGGTGTCACAATCAATGTTTTGTCAGAGGCATTACAACTGAACTCAGACATAAGACTAGAACGTGAAATAACACTCATCCGCCAAGCAGAAGAAGTGAGAAGCCATGAGGCAATTGTTAGGGGGTCTAATAAAGAGTTCACACCTACTACACCTTCTGCAAGTACATAGATTGACCGGGATTACAAATACACAGTCGTCAGCAGGGTTCACGGCCAATAAATTATCCAGCATGGAATAAAACGTGTCGAATCTGCGGTCAGTTAAAGTGCAATAATTTTATCCTTTGGCCCTGTCAGATGCAAAACATGTCCCTACCTCAATAAATGAGGACACTGGGCCCAATTTTGTGAATAAAAATTGAAGCAAGTTACGATCCACGCAATACAGATTAAACAGAGCTCCACACCAAAGTTGGGACTAAACAGACAAGGCAGTCAGCTACCCAGGATGAAGTTCCACATTACTTTTACTTGGATGCGATTGATGGCAGTGATCATGAACCATTGCTCTCCGTTGTGAAGGTCAACAAAGTGGGACATAAGTTTCAAAATTGACACGGGATCTGACGTGACGATGGTAGGGGATGGTATCTGCAGCAAACTTAATTATCTATTACTACAGAAAATCCCCCACGTTCTTCGCGGAGCAGGGGGTGAAACGCTCAACATATCAGGACTATTCCAGGCAGAGCGACACGGACACAACGCCACAATGAATACATTTGTGGTTACGGCCTTCACAAGCCTCTCATCGGCCCTCCTGCAATTTAAGTTTTGTAGATGATCTCTTATCTATAGGAGACCTTCACAACGTCGCCATTGAAGACACACAAGGCACTCCTCTCAGGCTTGTTTAAGATGATAGAGGCCTATGAATTGCAGCATCTAGAAGAGAATTATCCATTTGCTGTTTCAACCTCCCGTCGGGTAACCCTTCCCTTGCTTTAAAGTGTACAAAAGGTCCTAAGTGCACAAGAAACAGTAGGGGTAACTGTTTGAGTAGAATAACCCATACCGTGGTGTTCACCCATGTTGGTGGTCCTTAAATCAGAGGGCAGTGTACGTACATGCTTATATTATACGGAGTTGAACACGTGGGTGCTTAAAGTGCGTCACCAACTACCATCCGTAGACGAGACACTGGATCAATTACCCGGATACCCTTCACCAAAGCTTGCCGACAATTAATCACCTTTATCATACCGTTTGGATTGTTCTACCTAAGCATCTCCCAATGGGGCATTGCCATCAGAACACCTCCAACAAAGATTGTCAAAAGCTCTTTAAAATTTGTCGGGAGTTCTAAATGTCATGGATGATAAACTTATATATGAAGCAACACGAGAAGAGCTCGTCTCACATTGGTGCTGGACAAGCTAATGGACTTTGAACTAACCTTAATTGAAGTGAAATGTAAATTTCGGATGAGAGATCAAATTTCTACGTCACATAGTGTATTCCAAGGTTCTTCACCCTTACCCAGCACAAATATATGACTTGTTGAGCCACTTGAGCCAAAATACACTCATGAAAGCCGTCAGTTTCTAGAAGTGTCAAATTACTTGCTGAAATTTACACCCAATCTCGCCATTAAAACAAAACCTCCTATGGAACTTCTTTGCATTGACACAGAATGCATCTAGACTCCAGTTTACTCATCAGCATTCAACAAAGTGAAGCAGTTGCTCAAACTCACTCAGGTATTGGCACACTTTGGTCAAAATCTGGGATACCCGGCTAACAACTGATGCTTCTTCATTTGGCTTAGGGACTCTTCTAGAAAAACGTAAAGATTACGAGTTATGGTACCCAGTAAACTTTGCATCCAGACTCATGTCTGCTATATAAACTCATTATGTACAAATGGAAAAAGAGGCCCTCGCCACAACATGAGAATCAGAGTAATTTGAAAATGTTATGTTAAGCAAACATTATGTGCTGTATACTGACCATAAATACTTAGTGTTACTATTAAACCAGAAGCTAATTTCAGAGCTTACGGTTCGTATCCAAACACTTAGTATTAGATTACTATGGTTTGATTATAAAGTTGAATAGTACCAGAATAGTAATTTCAGGCAGCTAATGCGCTCCCCAGAGCCCCAGTGGAGTCAAACGAACCAAACATGGACATCTTGCATCAGGAAATGTTGGGAAGTATTTATTTCGCAAATTTTTTTTTCCCGCCTTCCTCTCTCTTACTGGTGGCTCAAACAGTTTCGTGAGGCACAAAAGGTGGAGACCACATACAACAGTTACAGAAGCACAACCAGAGGGGCTGGCCAAGCACACAACACACAGACCTAGAAATACGACCATTTTGGGAGGAGAGAGGAATTTTAGCGCTAGTTGGCAACATGATAGCAAAAGGAAGTCATCTGTACATTCCATAATCCCTACGGGTGCTCATACGGAAACGTATTCATGAAGGACACCAAGGAATAGTCTAGTGTAAAAAACGGGCATGGTTGAGTATTTGGTGGCCAAACATAACAGGCCATATTCAAAACTAGGACACGTAGGTAAAGTGTATTGAGAGGAGATAAAACCTGGTGAAGTCTCTCATGCCATCATCAGCAGCTCCAGGACCCTGGACAATTGGTAGAACCGACATTTGTCGTGCTGCGGGAAAATACATACTTGTAGTGATAGATAGTTACTCATGCTACCTAGTGATAGCAAATCTTCAATCAACTTCATCGGCAGAGGTCATTGGACACCTCAAAGGAGTGTTTGCATGACACGGCACTCCCCTTGGGCCAAAGTCTGACAACGGGCCAGCTTACGCCTCCTTATAGTTTGCCAAATTTTTGGTGGAGTATGGGTTAAACTACATGACCAGCAATCCTCATTTTCACGAGAAGGTAGACAAGTATGGGTTAAAATAGTGAAAAATTTTTTTAAGAAAAGCCCTATTTGGGACTCCTGGCATACAGGTCATCTCTAACAAAAGCAGATGCCAGCCCAGCAGCTACGCAGCACACTACCAGTCATATCGAGCCGAATACAAACGCAATGGCTGAGGAGTGTACACCATCATAGGGTGGTGTGGGAGGATTAAAAACACGACAATAGAATATATGACAAAAAGGGGCAAGTAAGGTAACAATAATCCATTATAACTATTTCAAAGGTAATACCCAACATAATCAAATTAATAGCCCGAACATTGAACAGGTAGCATGATGCGACGATAGGGAGAGAAAAAAAAAAGATGCCTTGGTGCACCGCACAGACATTCTCTCTTTAATCTTGAAATAGAGAAATTCACTATAAAATCGTACAATTTGTTAAACGAAGTAATATCCATTGTTACAAAAACACTTTACCAAAGAGCATGCATTTAATAATATACATTCTTACAGAAATATTGGGAAAAGAGAATCCTCTCTGTCCACTAAAGAGCAAAACGATCAATTTCATATTTCTAATTTAGCCATAAAAATTACATACGATTGCTTATAGCTCGGAAACTGTTGGATTTATAAAATATATTCTAGACTAAAATACTTTTAATATAACAGTATTACAACTTAACCACAAAAAGTTATTTATTTTCTCAAATAGTTGAGATATAATCAAAATTGGAAATTTCATGGAAAAATGAAAATTACAATTTTCTTTGTAATGTGTCTAGATACATCATTTAATCAAAATAGTTATAGCGGATTTTGAGAAAATATATTTTTTCTTGTTGTGTTGTCGTTCAATAAACTACCTTTAATTTTAGGGTTAGATATCCAATTCCAAAAACCCCTCGGGGGGACCATATGAAAACCCTAGATACCAATATTAAGCTTGGTCTGTAAAATGGTTTCAGCTTAATGTGAGATACAAACAGATGGCATCGCAAAAAACCACTTTTTCTGTTTCAGGGGTCATTAAGCGTCGATATTTATTAAAATCTCGAGTTAGATTTTTTTGACGATCACAATACTTTTCTCTCCGATGGGTCAAGAGAAAATAAAGATAGGGTTAGTGGCAACAGAGCCAAATTAATAGGATTAGGGACTAGGTGTATATAAAACACTTATAATTAAAATTCAATTACAATTCTATTATAAATCAAGGAAAAGATAACATTTGTAAAGATGCAATAAATATTTTCTTTAATTAATATTTTTGGACGTTTAGGTAAACATACTTAAGAGTCCTTAGAGTTAATTTATATCATAATGAATATTTTTTTTAAGTTTATATAACTAAATTTTTAAGGCAGAGGTCAAAATAACTCCTAGTGACCACTCAAATCATTATTAGATCACTATAACAAATAATTAAATTTACATTTGAGTAAAAAAGGAATAATAATCGGAATATTGTTAGTAAAAACCATTCAAAATTTATATTTTCTACTAAACTTAAAAAAGTGTAAAACTAAATATTATGTATTTTAAGTAGTATACTGCACACTTATTTGAAGATTAAACCTTTTGTACAAACTTTTCAGAGATGTTCAATATATCGAAATATGTTTAATTTATTATTAAAATACTCAAGATTAAAGCCTTAGTTATAAATTTTAAAATTGACATTTAATTTTTGAAACAAATAAACTTTTTCAGGGTATACCAGGTGTTGTCCGGTTTCTTACTGCAGAAGATATTCCAGGGAAAAATTGTTTTACTCCACCGCTTGTCTTCTTATTCGAGCAGGAAGAGGTATGAGGTTTAATTTCAACATGTAATGCAATTAATTTCCCCAAACAATAACATTAAAATATATATATATATATCAGTACTAGATACCTATATTCTTCCTTTCAGTGTCATCTACTTTTCCTGAATCCTTACAAACAATCAATAACTAGTCTCGCTCCTAGTTTCATTATTTTGTTTTATTGGATGATGTTTTTTTCAAATAACTCTGTATCTCAATTATATATCTTTAAAAGGCATATAAATTCAAACTTGTCCTACACATTCATGTTTGGCACTAATCATTAACATTTGATATAATTATTAATGTATTCTAAAAGTTATTAATTAAAATTACTAATCTACTTATTTTTTCTCAAATAGATATTCTGTAGTGGAAAAGTTTTGTTTGCGGGTCAGGCAGTGGGACTCATTGTAGCTGAAACTCAACAAGTAGCAAATATGGCGGCACAAAAAGTAAAAATAGAATATACTAATGTGAAAAAGCCTGTTATTTTATTGCGTGAAGCAGCAAAGTCAAAAGATCCAAATATAGTTCAACTGGAAAAAGAATTGAAACCAAAAGTTGTAAAAGGTAAGTTTAAAGCTTATAGTTTAGTTAAAGCAACTTTTTGTATGTTGAGTAATCGATTTTTACTCCTTACAGGTTGATACAGTATTGTGATCGTCAAAAAAATCGACAGTATTGTGATCGTCAAAAAAATCGAAGAATAGATTTTGATGAATGTCGCCGTTTCATAACTCCCCACTCCCCGAATCCGAAAAAATTGTTTTGGATTGCCGTCTCTCTGTACCTCGGAGTAGAGCCTAAACTATTTTACTGATCGGGCTAAAACTTGGTATCTAAGGTTGTCATAGGGCTGCTCCTAAGTGTTTATGGAATTGGATATCTAAATATAAAATTAAGGGTAGTTTCCTTAAGGGTTAAAAGAGAAAAAATCGCATGTATCAAAATCGGCTCTAGGCGTTAGTTAAGATCATAAATAAAATGGTTATTTTCATTTTCCAATGAAAATTACTTATAGGGTACCGGTACTTTATACACTCGGGATTGAGATGCTAAATAACTTATCCTTGCAAAATTGTAGTACAAAGATAAAAAAAACTTTTATTTGAAATATATATTTATAAAACCAATAGTTTTTGAAATATTTGCAAATATATTAATACAATCTTCAGAGCTTTGGTTGCACAGAGATGTTTTAACGTAATAATTATTATCTAACGCCATAGAGTAAGTAAAAAGTAAGTCTCTCAAAAAGTTGATGTTGTTTTCCTTTAACTTCTTAGGGAAAATTTTTGTACAGCAATGATCTATAATTTTAGAATCACTAATCAATACTTACCTTTTTTTATTGGTATAAATTTATAAATGAATAATTTAATAGTAATGGGGTAACCCTAATATGTGCAACCTCTAATAAAATGTCAAACATTTTAACAAGAAGTCGAAATTTTAATACCAAGTGTTGACCCTTGTGGACCCATGTCGATCTTTTTTATTGGTCCAAATATACAAATGAGTACTTTATATTTTAAAAATCAAATTATAAAATTTAAAAACGGGAGTCAAAAAATGTTGTACGTAAGTATGACGCAATTTTTGCTCGGGTTTGCTAGTGTATATTATTTAGTTTCACATATACTACGAGTTTTGAGTAATTATCTCCAATTTTAAACACTGGAGTGAGAAAGTCCGTGCGGAGTTCCGTACCATTTATTTACGTATATAATAAAACTAGGCTTTATTTTACTATTTAATACACGTTTGGCTATAATTAAATTTCTTAGACATTGTAGTTAATCTCTCACTTATACGAGTGTTTGTTTGCTTGCTTAAATGTCCGCCATAAACCCATATACAACCTAACCGATTTAAACAGGATATTCACTCGTGTGTTCTATACTACTCTCGAGATGGACATAAGCAATATTGATTCTATTTAAGTCAAATAAATTAATTTTTTTTAGATTCTGTCTTAGAGATGCAAACAAGTGTTATGTTATCTCATAGAATGTAGAATATGTTTTTCTTTCTAAGTTGATCACCTAAGCAACTGTAAATTCAAATAGTAATTACAAAATGCATTTCAATATTAAGGCCAAAGAGAAATTATGTTTGAATATTGTCGATTTTTTCGTCATGTCGGTGCGAATAGATCCAAAACAAACTCTAGAAATCTGAAATATTTCATTACTATCGTAAGAAACCTCATCTTGTGAAATATTATTTTTTATTTTTATAATTTTGTGAGCCTATTACTCTTTATCGATTGACCACCTGTATGAGTAACTAAAAAACCAACCAAAATAACTTATATTTAGCGTAGCATAGCATTTAGCATCTTAGTGTGTGTTTCCCGGGCATATTATCTTTACTCTTAGATTATATTGAGAGTTTTGACACGCTAAACCACGTGACTAGCTATGTGGGTAGTTCAAAAATCATAATAAAAAGAAAGGTAAATCTTGTCCTATGTGCTTAGGGAAACTTGAGAATATCCACACAAAGATTTTAACTTTTACCTATATGTCTTACCTAACACCTAACACTTAACACTGCGTGACCAATGCTATGGGGTATCATTAGTACATTGAACACCACGTAAGTATCTATTGTGACCATGCCCGAGATACACTCAGGTCCTCTTTTAACCGTTCACATACGCAATGGCCCGAGATAGCTCGGGTATTGTGTTCTGTAAATGTTTCCTAAGACCGTCCTAGTTCATAAAAAAATACTACCACACTAAGGCAAATTATTGTTGGGCCTAAATGTTATTTTTTTAAATCGATTTGTAATTCTTTTATGCCGGTTTGCAATGTGTTAAAACTAATAAAAATAGCAAATTGAAACATGGAATCATCTTGCATGCAGAAAGATATCTAAGGGTGTACACCCTTATTATTAGAGGAGCATATGTGGTCCCGTGGCAGAATTAGGGATAGAAAGGTGGGAGGGTGATTTTTTCATCAGATACTATCTGTAGATTAATAATATTCATAGTGTCTCTCTTTGATGTGTGGCGTATAGCATTTATGACATCAAGATGGCAGCCGACGAGATTAAGAAGATCTACAATATCTCAGTTATTTATAAATCTATTTTCTTTTTTAATTACTCATATTAAAGATTATTAAAATGTCTACGAAAAATGTTTTTAAGTATTCACTCTAAAGTAAACTTTATTCGAGATATTTGCATAAATATGGTTTTGAAACTCAAAAATTATACTATTTTTTTATTTTAATAAGAAAATATTGTAATAAATTCATATTTCTTTTTCTATAATAAATAATTTTTATTTTATATAAAATTGAATAAAAATGGGATTATAAATTTTAATAATAAAAAACACAGCCGCGTCATTAAATAATCCTCTAAATGTAATCAATGTTGCTATAGTTAATACCATCGTAATTGGTATTATCTGTCTCTTCTGATAATATAAGTGAATCATTTTCACATGGTTCGTCTCTACCTACACATTCGCACATATCATCGGTACACAGTAGGCTGCTTACAAAACATTTTCATGGTGAATGACCTCTATTCTTTACGCAATAGCATTTGATCAACTTGAGAATCGAGTCTGGAAAACAATGCATTTCGAAGAGAACAGGAGCTACATGCCCATTCTTCATGGTCCATCCATATCCAATGGGGGATGGAATTATTGGCTGAGAATTACAATCTTGGTTTCAGATCATCACTTGGTAGTTTAACCTTTTCATTGCAGGTATAAAAGCACTTCTTGTTGGTGGTAACTTTTCCCAGCTCGTCTGTTTCTTTGAAAACATAGACCAACGAATTTCTTGAAGTTTATTAATGTTTGTTCTGGACTGGTAGATTTGGCAGATGAATTATTCTAGTGCTGCCATTACGTTGTAAGGAATGATGTATTTGGTTCCTATCGATCAAAGAGCCGGCATAGTGTCCTCCATCGCTGCACTGAATGCTTTCCAATATTAAAATATACCTTTCGCTTGTATGTATCGAACACAAGATGAACTTCATTGTAGTCCTAATACTTTGTTTCTATTTTCTTTTAAATGCTTCAGACAAATGTTTGCATGTTTGAATGTCTTTACCCTTGTCTAATGCTTGAAGCTCTGCCATTCCATCAATAACTGTCACAGAAAACGTACTCTTCTCGGGACTATTGATAAAATCTGCTTTAGAAGTGGTTTGGTTTTGAGTTGACGTGATACTTGGTGGTGTGAGGGGAATTGACTTAAAAATGTCTATCAAGCTACTCCTTTAAAAACATAGATGCACAGTGTCGTCATACTTGAAAAGCGATCTTGGTACAGCAAAAAATTCATAGATACCTATTGTCTCACGTAGATCAATGTCTCCTTGTGATCTGCTTACAACAAGCAGCCGAACAAAGCGTGATCTGTCTGATTATAAATCTTTAACAATGCTAGCCCCTTTTATTTTAATTGTTATTTTGGCACCTGAACATAAATTTAATTTATTTATCTTTATTGGTTTGCATAAATTGATGGTGTTGGTTTCAGACACGAGTCTTCGTGTTTTGAATTTATCATAAAGTGCATTACCAAGACTATGCATCTGACTGACATCTCTTGTGATGCATTCTGAAAAAAAAAAAAGCCTTGGTTGCATCATTAATAAGGTCAGGAATTTCATATGAAAGAGGTTTTCCCACTCGTTTAAGCTCAATACGGAATTTGTTTGTGGCAATAGCCTTCCTAATTATTGCTCGTTTAGTAGTCATTGTGTTTATGTGATGGTGTCTGTTCCACAAGAACTGCCATGTTTGATGTCTCATCAGATATCCAATGGAGTTCTGGTGCTGTTAGAAAATATCGTGCATGGGCTCTGTGGTTTTGAGCTATGCCTACTAAACTACCAATAACCTTCAAAGCTGTGATTTCTTGTTAAAGTGATTCATCAGCTCCAAGGGCACAGAATGGATTGCTAGTTTTTCTAAAGGCCCAATTTCCTCTATTTAACTCGTCCCACATTGTGGTACATCTCTTTAACTCGTCCCACATTGTGGTACATCTCTTTTTCAAAGCACTCATTTCTGAAAGATAATATGCCATCATACCAGAATAATTATGAAAATCTAACGCAACAAAGTACCCAATTATGGTTTCCACTGACAAAATGTGTCTGTTCCAAACACCACTTCTTACTGAGTTAATTAGTTGCAAAAAACATTTCAACCATGGTTATGTATTCCCGCGTCATTTTAAATGTTGAATTTGACTTCTCATGAATTTTGTCAAATTCCTTCATTTTTTCTTATTCCACTTTCGAATGGTTTCTAACAGGTTCATAATATCACTTCCTTCAATGCTTCTGTTTTGTAAGTCTTGTACCTTCTTAAGAATGTCCTCACATGGATATTTCTTTAAGAAAACCTGCATGTAGCAATCCTACAGTTCAACTATAGTACGTTTGTGAGCTTCTACGGCACGTCGAACATGTTTACCCATGATGATCTAGTGCACAGTATTCTCACTGTACCAGACATGCCGCATTTTTGGAATACAAAATCCATCAAAGTTGCCAATAGCACATAGTAATGCCATACATATGTGCAACTCTCCAGGCCGTAAAACAAAACGAGCTCGAAGATATTGTTGAGGCTTAGTTGCTGTATAGGTTAGTAAAGACCCAAATCTAATGTAATGACACATTTCGAATCTGTTTCACAAATATATTTAGTTAATTTCTGGAGATACGTCAAGAAAGTCAACTGGATCCAACGATCTGTTGGAGTAGCTGGTATGATTGGTAGAACACACAATCGAGTAATCGCCTTTGGATCTTTTTGACACTTTGTATTTAACACAGTCCAAGTCAGAACAAATTCTGTACAAGCATTTCATTTCGTGATTGGAGCTTGTAGGTTGATTTTTGAGACCTGTAAATATTTCATCACCATCCTATCTTCTTGGGGATTCTGTGTTATCAGAAATGAAGGTAGTAGAGTTTGTTATGCTTTTGTTTTTGCATAAACACCATGCTAATTCTATTACATTAAGTTTCGAACTCTGAGATTGTTTGGTGACAGTAAATCCCTTAAAAACAATACTCAGGCTTTAGGCGTTTTGGCCTATTTTAGGGGATAAAGTACGTCATATATTTGGGTAGTTTCTCTAATGGACGATTAGGTACTGGTGTGTCAGCATCATCCAGCGTTATATATTTAAATTCATCTTGGTCATGATATTCTTGATAGCAAGTCATCACAGTAGCGTGAAGGATTCCTCTTCCATCCGGTGTGTCCTCAAAAAAGTCCAAATTATCTGCAGCACAGAAGATAACTCTCCCTTTCACAAGATTTGGTGGGACATAAAGTCCTCCATTGTCTCTCTTTGGGCGTAGGACTTCATTAGCTATAGCAGTCTCAAGCCGGAGAACTTTATACTCAATCGAGGACCCCAAACCATGCATATTCTGGACCAAGAATTTAATGCGAGTTTTATAGTGTACCGTTAGGCCAACAACAACGTGAAGAGGAAGATCCCATGTGTGTCTGTGCTTAACTAATGCTGTGCACCAATATGAGGCCTGCTTTTCAGTTAGACATTCATACAAGAGAGTTTGAGACAATGCCGCAACCTTTTGGTTCAAATGTTTTTTGCAATCTGAAAACTATCTAAAAAAAATTCCCCACCTAAACCCCATTTGAAAAATGATAGAACTTCTGGTATTGCGTATGTGACCTGTTTTTCTGTAATAGATCCTTTAAATTTCCATTTTTCCCCTGTCATTATGAACCTACGTATTAATGTATCCGCCTGCTAAAAAAACCATCATATTCGTATTCATGTTAGAAATTGGCCTTCACTTGTGACAGCAAAACATCAACAGACCTCCAAATAAATACGCTGTAGTTGATTTTTTTGAAACAGGATCAGGAAATATTACATCCATGTAAAACATTCCAAGTTCAATAAGTGTTTTAAGAGACTTTCTTGACAACATGTCATGTTGTTTAACACCATTTGAGTGACAGATATATCTGTAGTGTCTCTCAGAATCTGCCATCGTGATGACGCTACCTTCCAAAAGCGCTTATAGTAAATAATCTATGAACTCTACCTAACACATTCTGGCACATTAGGTGTTTCTATTTTAGCTGTACTTCAGTATATATTGATTATCATTTTTGTATAGCATTCCTTGTGGTATGCTAGATCATGCGCCCACGCATCTTTTGGATTAATGCATCTACTCCATTTCAACTTCCACTTGCTATTTTCACTTCGCTGGACAGCATCGTAGATATTCTTGCCGACCTCTTCAGTCAAAACAGTACAAAATTTATGTCGCCTAGTTTCAGGTATATCTCAAGAGAAGCAGGCATTTTTTTGTAGCTTCATTCCGGTATTGAGGGATCTTGTACACGGAAGGTCCTTATTTCGTTCTGAGCTTGTGGAAGCGGCTTCATTTTCTGCTTGTTGTATTATGTATCTGGCTTTTAGTCTATCAATGACTTTGATAGATGCATTTCTTATAACAAGACAGATGCCATCGGGCATTTAACTCACTTTTTTTCTTCGGCTGTGATATTTTCAAAGTGTTCTTCAAGGTGCATATAATCGCTGTCTTTGCAATCAATTCAAAATATTACTGCGTTTAAAAGTTTTTGTTTAGTACGTGAATTTTTAACTAAATCCTCCTTCAATTGACGTTGCCACAATAAGCCCAATTCAAATTCTATTGCACTCGCGTGCTTTCGTTTAGACGATTGTGGTTGATCTTATTTCATTAAACCTTTCATATTTAGCTGAATTATACTACCTGAAACAAAATAGCAAATACAAATTATTTATTATAGAAAAAATATAATTAAATTATGTACTTTTTTTGTATTTTAATAAAAAAAATATAAATAATTGCGTTTCAAAACAATATTTATGGAAATATCTCAAATAATGTTTACTTTAGAGTGAATTACTTAAGAACCTTTTTCGTAGCCATTTTAATTATCTTAAATATGAGTCATTAAAAAGAAAGTTGGTTGCTAAATAACTGAGATAAGGTCGATTTTCAGAATATCATTGGGGGCCATCTTGATGACGTCATAAACGCTAAACACTGGTGGCGGAGCTGAAAGCAGAGCAGGGCTTACAACTCAAACATACAAAGAGCAATGGCTACGGCCTCACAGAGACCGCAGCTGACAGCGGTGCAAAGAGGAGATAGGTGTGCAAAGCGAAGCTGATATCATAGCAGACAATTCCCTTTGTGTTTTGAGACTGGTTGAGGTGGATGGCATAATTTCTGCGATTTATAATTAATGTAGTAAAGTTATTTTACCTAAACGTATGGGGAAACTCTGATTTCTAAAGTTAAAAGCAGCATTCCTATTTGGCAGAAGAATAAAGATTATATAACATCAAAAGTACTTATTGACATCCTCATATATTCAAAAAATGTGATGTAGTTGGATATTTTCGAAGACATTAATTTAAGTGATGTAATTCTCCATAAAGCATAAACTTCTATTTGTTAGTTTATTTCGTGGATCCAGTCTTCTCTATGCAATGAGTTAATGATATGAAATTTTAAAGTTGTATTTTCAGCTAATATCAAACCCAGGTTTGACATTCTGTGGCTGTTCAGAGACTAAACAAACATATTCTGTGTGTGTTAAGTATTCCTGACTGCTCTTCTCTCTGCTACCAGTGTTGTGTGTGTCAGTAGCCTTATAGCTACAATTATCCCCGCTTGGTAGAGTGCGGTACTTTGACATATATTTGGTTCAACTGTTACACTCTAGATAGCGTGAGAGGTAACGAAGGACAATTTCTGTGTTTTGTTGTGCTCAAGTTGGGGAGCCAGGATTAGTTTTTGTTTGTTATTCTGTTAAGGCCCAGACACAGACTCCGTATCCGTAGGTCCGTGGTCCGTAAGAAATCGATGCTACAATATAAGATTGCTCTGGCCACAGAGTTCTTACCCGTAAATCCTTACTCTGTAGAAGTTGCCCAACTTTAACTTTCTACGGACTCGTTTATACGGACTACCAATCACAGCCGAGTAAACATGCGCATGCGCCTTGAAATAAAGAAAGAATAGCAGTGATAGAATCCGTCGCTAAGGAAACATATACAAAATGAAAAGATGGCTACCTGCGAACCTATTTCAGAAACATTTTTCTAAAAATCTAAACACCCCGGGAAGAGCGGCTTCTAGGAAAGTGTTTTCTGAGAAATACAAAGTTCTCAGAAATATTGGCTTTGCTTTTGTAGGTTCAACACCCCTATTTGGTTTATTCTCTGTTTACTAGCGTCATTTAATTTTTTGTAATTGATAAATTATGGATACAAGTGATTTTACATCCAAAATATTAGTAGGCCTACATCTGTTCAGCATTTTCAGGCTATTGCAAACACTTATTATTTTAAGTTTGATAGTTAGAATAAAGTTATAAATATATTTCTTGTGATTGTTCTTAACCTATATTTTATTATAAATACTGGAAGTTTTCTCAACAAAGTTGTTTTTGGTTTCTTTTTTGTTGATCAGCTGACTGCTTGACGCACGCTCCGTGCTGTAGACTATTTTCTTTAGAATTTTTTTGATTGGATGAAGTTTCTTACTATTTCATTGGTTCAAACGGTCACGTGATTACAGATATTGAGACTGTAATTGCGAGTAGAATTTCTTATGGACCAGGAGAACGGATCATGGACCTACGGATACGGAGTTTGTGTCTGGGCCTTGAATGATTTGTTTCCTAGCACCGCGCCTTACTACCTGTTCAGTTTATACGCCTATATACTATTAACACTTATGGGTTAGGAATTAGGAAGGCTTAATCTAGAGGACATGCACCCTCATTTGAGTGGACTGTTAGCGGAAAACTATTTTTAGTGCACCTGACCGGGATCGAACTAACCATTCATGTAAATAAAGTTTGCTTTACCTAACTACACTAACCAAAAGTGGTTCACCTAGAAATTTACACCGAGGGGTGGGGGGAAGGCGTCAAAATGCATAGATGGAAGGAGGGGCAGCAAAACTATCTTGGGGAGGGGTGAGGGAGGTGTCAAAATGTATTGTTGGGAGGGGGCAGAAAAATTTATTGAGGGGTGGGGGTGGCATCAAAAATGTATCGTGTTGAGAGCCGGGAGCGTCAAAATTTATCAAGGGGGGGGACAGTAAAAATGTATGACTTTATTAAATGCCTCTGGAAGATATTTAAATTGTTTTTGTGGCAACCACAAAGAGCAGTGATTTGAATAACGTGTGTTGCCTTACATACAATGTACACTTTGTTTCTGTTCTTTTTTTCAATTAGTAAATTTAGGGGCACTTGTGTGTAGTTGTAGGCCTACTATAATATTTTATTCACAACGAGGAGCACTTTAAATGTTTTACTCGAAGAGATGAATCAATGATGGTGGAAAACCATATTTATGTAAGGGGAAGGAGGCGATTAGTAAAATTATGTATTTTTTTAAAAGGTTTTTGCCCTCAAACTCAAAAGGGAGATTGGGTATCCAGGAGCTTCCAAAAGATTATTAAAAAAATCATCCTTTATATTGAAGATCAAACCAGAACCTTAACCACTAGACCCCCAGAGAGGGACACACTTATTTTCTTTCCTTAGTCACAGCGAAATAATCTTTCAGAAACTGTGAATTCAGTACACCTTATTTGTTTGAATTAATTGTTCGAGAACCAGTGATTGTACTAAAACTAAATACACGTCTTGTTGGCATCCATCTTGAAGAAATCTCACACCTTTTTTATGGGAGGGTGTGTCTCAAAACTTGGGAATCACTAGCTTAATGGAAGTGTAGATTGTAGATGTAGGCATACTATAATAAATTATAGCTCCATAGGTCAAATGAGGTTTTTGAAATACTTCCAAACTATTGACTTGTTGGCCAACATGTCACCAAAAATATATTACAGAATAAAAACGAGATGTGATCATTTACAGAACCTAGATGTAAAAAGATCAGATGATTAGATTATTCTCTTCATTTACTAACTAAAGACAAATGATAGTTAATTAGTAGTCCAAGATTGCAAGACTTGGTTTTGAAATTTTCCTAATACTAATAGTCAACAAAAACAATTCCTAAAGCCAACCAAATTAAATCTCCCTGAATCAATCTGAAGTTTTAATTTTTTTCGATCTTATGAATTTTTTAATATCTAGAAAAAGAATCTATATGTGAATCAGATCAAAGCCTTTGAATTGATCCAAAAAATTGATTAATCGCGGGCAAAGAATCTATTTTTGAAAGGATTGATCCAAGATCGAACATCCATAAGTCTAGTTCAACACAAGATTAGCGTGTTATATCACACGGCCACTGAAGCGAGTAAACTTCATCTTAAAGTCGATTTTGCTGACTTACATGTTGACAAGCTATAGCCACAGTGACCACAGATAACATTAGTTTTGGCTACACCTCTATTTTCCTACTTTATACTGTCCCTTTCCATTCATTATAAAATCAACTTAAGTAAAATTGATAATAAAGAGACGAGGGGTTTTCAAAGTTGGGCATATAAGCACACAGAAATGATTGTGTGTCAAATTAATAACTCAAAGAACTTTGAAATATTAAATGGGAGATGTCAGGCCACAGAAGATATTTTCAATTAATTTAATTGCATCCAATAAAAGTTAGAATTAAATGACAATGAGATTGATGCTCATTTAAAATATCTTGAAAATGTTGACACCACATACTGTCATATAATAGAGGTAATCAAAATGTGGTTGAAGCCGCAGAAAAATGAGCGGCCATTGCAGTCCGCAGCTACTATATCCTCTTGAACTTCCGTAGCAAAGCCAGCTATTAAGTAATCTCTTATTAATCTGGTACATAGTTTTGATGGCGACTAGGCCTACACAGCTTGAATGTAGTATCATGATACATTTTGGCCATGAAACATGGCAACAATGAACTTGCAGGTATAAATAAATTTAACTATCTAAATTTGTCTCTTAAGGGAGAAGGATTACAGTTAGTTAGAAAGTTTACAATTTCTGCAGAAATCTACAGTGCTGCATAGATAGTATTAATTTCACAGAGCTGTACCAAAAGACTGACACTAAAGAAAATGCTTAAAGGGCCTATTGATCTCCATAGTTAGCATAGAATCATCAAGGAAGTTAAGAAACATTGTTGATGGGTGTAAGGTTTATCTAAATGCCCTGGAAGCTCGGAATGTATAATCGATAGGAAATAAGGGAGGCCGTGATAGTGCCGCTAGTTAATGAGACTGGATCCTTTGTCTTAGGCTAGGTAGATAACGTGTTCAAATATTTAACTTATTATTATTATTGTTATTATTATTATTATCACCACGTCTTATTACCCGTTCGGGTTATACGCACTTACGCTAATGTGTAATGGTAGGGTGATTGTGAGACGAAATGAAGAACCTACAGTTTAACGTGGAATCCGAACCACGGTGGAGACCTGGCATTCCCCACATTCACAAGATGTCTTGTCAGAGGTGAAGGAAGGGTTTGGTAATCAGATAAATCTTTGCCGGGACCGAGGATTGAACCCCGGCCGCCAGCACAGAAGTCTGACACCTTACCCCTAGACCACCAGGTCACCAAATATTTAACTGAAGTGGGTGTTGTGGTCTATAGTTTATTTTTATTTTTAGTTTGGAACATATTGACATAAAATACAGGAAATGGTGGGTGACATAATTTTACTGCCGAGGACTTTGTGTAGTGGACTACTAGATATTTCCAAAACCTCTGTGAGTAACCTTATGATAATCCTAACTATCAAGCTTTTATCTGACTGGAAAAATAGTTTTGGCTATAGTCCCAGTAACATACACAGACAGCCAGCCAGCATTGCAAAAAAATAAATTTTTCTGGTTCAGGTGGTCATGAAACTGGGATATCCATCAAAATCTAGAGTTTGATTTTATTGAGAATCACAATCATTTTACCAATAAAGTAGTAGGCCTAATTTGATAAGTATTTGTACTCGTCATTGTAAATAAAATACGGTCACCGATAGCAAACACATTTTTCATAAATATTGTAAAGCCACATATCAGTACCTTAAATTTACACAGTAAAAGTAATATGCTATTATATTCCAAGTGACCTGGCTGTCTAGGGGTAAGTAAAGTTCGTTCACGGTAGGAGTTTACCTGGGAAAGGACTTTTTTCCCTACCAGAAATCTATTATATAGTAGGATATTGGTAAGAAAAAAGACCTTTCCCAGGTAAACTCCTCCCGTGAATGAACAATAAGGTGTCAGACTTCTGTGTTGGGGGTTTGGGGTTCAATCCTCGGTCCCGGTACAGATTTATCTGATTGCCAAACCCTTCCTTAACCTCTGACAAGACGTGTATTAATCACAACTTAGGAATGTGTGGAATGACAGGCCTCCCACGTGGTTAGGATCCCACCTTAAACTGTAGGTCCTCCATTTCATCTCACAATCACCCTACCATTACACATGATCGTAAGTGGGTATAACCCGAACGGGTAGTAAGACGCGGTGCTAATAATAATAATATATTCCAAATATAATAATTATTATTTATTCAGCTGTAGAGTCACACTATATATATTTTAAGGTATTTCATTATTCTTTCTTCTTTGGAAGTAAACAAGTGTGGAAGGATGGGGTGGCGCAATACCTGTGTATTAGAAAATTTGAGACGCTAGAATTCTATGAAGTACAGTAGCCCCATGGCTTCTTTGGTGCTGACTGACAGCTCACAGCGGCTTAGAAAAGTTACCAGACCAAATTATGTATCCCTACGCTGAACCATATGATCTGTAAAAACATGTGTTTAGCATCTGTCACTTCTGATAGTCAAAATTAAGGTATACACCTAAATGTTGACTGTTAGAAGTCAACTGTGAGCTGTCAGTCAGCACCAAAGAAGCCACGGGGCTACAGTACATCTTAATAAGAGAGAGCTCAACCCCCAACTAACACGTGTATTTCGTATAGCACATACAATGTAATTATTTAAATTTAATCGAGTATGTGTGATATCGAGTCGCAAAATCACATTGTTAAGAGCAGTTATGATATTAAATAAATAATTATTTGATATTACATGATTGATTTCAATTTTAATCAAATCTATCACACCTACATATCTGTGAATAAGAGATAGAATATGATAGTAACTAAATAATAAATCCCCAATTGTAAAGATGGCTAACAAGATTTAACAATATTGTCACCCAAACTTGCTGGGAAGATTCTAACTAACTAACACACCCCCTGTAATGGACCTTACCATTATTATTCCCTTCATTTATTGATTATTCTTACTTAATTACCCGCCTTGGTGGCGTAGTTGGCTAACGCGCTAATCGTGTTGAGCTCGACTGCCGAGGACGTGGAAATCGAGCTTTGAATCTCAGTTGAGTGAACTGGGGGCGGTTTTACCTAAATGGTTTTCCACTCTCCCTCCACGCAAATGTGGGTTCACTTCCTCTCATTCAACCTTCCTAATTCCTAATCCATAAGCGTAATTAGTACTTAATAATAATAATACTAGCATCGTGCCTTACTACACGTTTGGGTTATACGCTTTAAGTACTAATTATGCTAATGGATTAGTAATTGGGAAGGTTGAATTAGAGGAAGTGAGCCCGCATTTGCGTGGAGGAAGAGTAGAAAACCATTTAGGAAAAACCACCCCCAGTTCACCCGACCGAGATTCGAACCTCGATCTCCCCGTCCTCAGCAGTCGAGCTCAACACGACTAGCGCGTTAGCTAACTACGGCACCGAGGCGGGTAATTAGTACTTAAGGCGTATAACCGGAATGGGTAGTAAGAGGCGGTGCTTAATAATATCATCTTACTTAATTTTAGTGGATCACTTTGGAACATCATGCACTGGTTTATTTAAGTTGGAATTTTTCAGTGCAGTTGGTTGTGGAGCTCTCACATGTTTATAGTCAACCAGTGGAGGATATACTTAAATACAGATTCATACTCACACATTTAGTAAATGTTTTGTCATTTTAACATTAATGTAAATTGATTCATTTAATTATAAAATGTGTTGTCATTTTTCTAATCTATGTAAAATGTCTGCACCATCGAGGTAAGAAGACACATTTATTCACGAGGCGGATGAATACGGAAATAAATATAATTATATACATTACAAAAATCCAAGCTACCATGAACTAAATAAATATATATTTGTTTTACTTTAAAGAGCAATGTGTCATCTAGCTAACATATATTTCATAATAGATCTACTCTTGTAAATAATACTTATTGTTCAGTCTCTAATTTGTGTTTAGACTTTTAGTAAATTTGAAATGTATTTCAGGTAGCGAGGATGTAAAATATGTTATAAAAGGTAGTTTTGATCTTGGAAGTCAATATCACTACACCATGGAGACCCAAACATGTTTGTGTGTGCCTATTGAGGATGGCATGGATGTCTATCCAGCAACGCAGTGGATGGACCTAGTCCAAGTAGCAATTTCTGAAGCGTTGAACATTCCTGAAAACAGGTAAAAATTTACTTTGTTTTTATTATTATACTATAGCAAAGTAAAAGATCCCAGCAGCCCTGGCTTTAAGGGAGGGTGACAGGGGCTAGCACTACACAGCCTCCACAAATCAGAGCCTCCACAAACTGTTGCAATAAAAAAAATTGTGACATTATTTTCTGTTCTTATCAAGAGTAACTAAAAACAAACATAATAGGCCTATAATTTAAAATTTTGGTTTTAAACTAATCTAATCTATTGTTATGGCAATAACTTATGTCCTTATTTTATAAGATTTTTAATATTTAATTTCATAAAGATAAATAATTAGAATATTTAAACGTTTAAAAGAAACATGTGTGTTTAATGTTGAGGCCTCCAATTTGTTATAGCCCCAGGGCCTTTCAAGTTATAAATCTGGCCCTGGTTCTTTCAAGTTATAAATCTGGCCCTGGTTCCTAATATATACACTATGATCATATAATGTTTAGTGTTTTGTTGGAAAAATAATATAGCTTAAATCCTCTATATATCTGTTATAATGTGGGATAAAACATATTTTTCATCTCAGCATAACAGCAAAAATATCACTTTTCCTTCTCTTCTGATTTTGTTTACATCAAATGGTAAATTAATGATCTGGGGTTTAGTTATTAGGTTTTTCCTATAATTAGTTTGGTTTTAACCACAAGAAACTATTTAACTATTTTAATACCTTTAAAAAAATAATGCAAATTTAGTAACTATTTAAAAAGAAAAAATGATTGAGACTTGAATCCATGAATATTTCTTGTAGGTTCTAGGGTTCCATCCTTAGTATATACTAGATTATATGCATCAATACACTTGATTCTTGATGTAAAAATGTTTAACTATGATAGACCTAGGCCTACCCTAACTTTCTATGATTTTTACATAGGGATTGTTTGTCTCTGAGTACCTTTCATATATACTGGAAATATACTGGACTTTCAAAACTATAGTCAGGTAGACACCCTGCTTAAGAGTTGTGGAGATATGGTTAGTATTGTAGATGCACCCATGTAAATAAAGTACCCTCTTAAATCCATCTCCCAGAAAAAATGAAATGCCATTATATTTTTAATGTTTTATTGTACCTTGATTTGCATTTTAATTAAAATCGCTAAAGCCATTTTCAAGAGTCTATATTTTTATATTTTTGATCTTAAGTAAACTAACTTAAACTTTAGGATTAGTTCTCTAATTCTAAAAACCACTCTGCGTAGCCCTATGTAATCATAACTACCAAGTTTTAGCCTAAATGGTAAAATAGTTTCAGCTCTATGTCGAGTAACAGATCGACAAACGACAGACCACTTTTTTGGGTTCAGGGGGCATAAAACATCTAAATCCATCAAATGTTAACTCTTTTATATGCATTTCACAACAATAATAGCATCAGCATGGAAACTTTCAGCCATTTTTATTTCTACTTAGACCATGCGAGTAAAAAAAACGGTGTCAACAGAATTTGGATCCTAGTCCATTACAGCAGAGTTTACTCGTTCACTCAAACGCACCTCTACTGAGGCGCCCCCTTGAAGTGAGCAAAAAGCTCATTACAATAAATATTGGCATTGTACACATAAATTAAACTATTGTTAAATAATATAATTAGTATATTAAATTATTCAAACACAATAAATAAAATTTGACTAAGTAGTAAAAATGTAACTAGAAAGTAAAACACACAATGAAAATATATCCTTTCTGTCCAGAATCAACATAAATGTACGTCGTCTTGGTGGCGCATATGGAGCAAAGATCTCTCGGTCCTGTCAAATAGCCACAGCTTGTGCAGTGGCCGCTCATACTCTTAATAAGCCAGTACGGATCGTAATGAAGCTAGAGACCAACATGGAATCGCTTGGGAAAAGAAATGATGTAGCCACAGATTATGAAGTGAGTCAACATGCCTTTGTTGCACAAATATATTAGGCCTGAAAATTATTTGTTTTGTCACTTTTATTATGGTTTCTTAAAGATAGAGGGATATTTGTGAGTGTCCAATATATGTCAAATAGGGATTGAGTTTGTTTGAGAAATGAATATTAAAAAAATCTATGAAACAAACTTGGCCTGGTTTCATAAAGCTACTTATAAACTAAGGAATATTTTCTTTAGTCTCAACAATTAGGCAAAATAATTTGAAATTAGGGTTGCCAGATTTCTTGGTCATCAAACCGGGACAGTGATCAACTAAAAGAAAAAGAGTGAGATATAAAGAGGTATTCAAGCAAGCGAACATCGATTTATTGTATATAATACGTTTATTAAGAACAAAATCAAAACAATCTCAGAACTCAACTTAAAAATCACATATTTAAAAATTATACCGAACAAGGTTGAGGCAAGTGGCGTGCCATACCGCATGCTGATTGTGGCTGCTACCAGTTTGACAACACCAAACATTGGTAAGAATAGAAAAAACGATAAACCAGGATATTTCAATGTCCTGAAAGATCTAGCCTGGACACTTGGACTTGAGACTTAAAATCGGGACACCTGTCAACCCTATTTGAAAGGGCAATTTAATTGGGTTATTCAAACATAGTTCAGTATACAAAGATAGGCCTACTTACTTTAATGAATTAATAACCAGTGTGAACAGTTTAAGTAACATTTACTTATGTGTATAAACTTATGGGGTTGTACCGGTATACTGGTGATAATTGAGGTTAGGAGAAATAAGGTTATATTTCATATCAACCCATATTAGCAGTAGGTACCAATAATTCTAGAATTTTAATGTGATTTGTTAATATTTATATGGAATACAAAAAATAGTCTTTTCATAAATTTATCCCCATGGCATCTATTTTACTAATACATTTTATTTCTGTGATATCTTGTCATAGATAAATTATTACTTGGGCCCAGAACCAATATGGTCATGCCCTTGCTTATTTTGTGTCAAAATAGTTATTTTGGGTGTGATAGGCATGTTTGTTGAGCCAAAACTCTTTGTTTATAATAGTAGGATATAATTATGCACTGTAAATATGAACATGAAAATATAAATAAAAAGACCGATATTATGTGTCCTAAAATGTTAATGTATTTTGTAAAAAATATAATTAAGTCATCTGTGAACAAACAATTTTCCATCCAATTTTGAAGTAATATACTATTAATAAGGTGTTTATATTGAAGATTGATAAAAAAATATAGCCATATAGGAATGAGCATTTAAAGAGTACATAGACCATTAAATAAATGAGTAGAGGGAGTAGAGTGAAGGGAAGGAGAGGTAGCAGTTGTGATTCTAAACCCAAACTAGGTCGGTCTAGTACGATTGCTCTAACAGAGTCTGCTAGTTTCTAAAGCACTTATAGAAGTAGACTGCTGGGTCTTCCCTGATGTTGAAACAATGTATTACAAAAAAAGAGACAACCCAGTTCTCGATTTCATTTCAAAGTGTCAACTTGTTGTGTAATAAATAATTATGGTGATCACATTTGTTTAATTTATAGTTATAGACTAATGTTTAGATTTTTGCTTGGAGTTCTTGGTAATAAATACACGTATATACAAATTTGTATTGCTGCCACCAACCCAAACATGTTTAGTACCTAAAAAGATCTAAGTGTTTTAGCTTTCATTAAATAGTCACTTATTTGTACAAGGTGGGAGTGGATGATGATGGAAAGATTCAATATCTAAAAGCTGACTTTTACGAAAATAATGGCTCCAGCATGAATGAGCCTTTGGTTGAATCTTCTATTGACCACTTGCAAAGCTGCTACGATAGCAGCACTTGGTCTGTGATGGGAAAGGGTGTGCGGACCGATCTTCCATCAATGACTTATTGTCGAGCTCCGGGTAAATATACATTTTAAAGAACTCTACTATAACTATAGCTAATACAATGTAGTTTAAGAATATAAATATTTAAGAACAACACTATAGTTTATAAAAAAATATAACTGAGTTTGTATAAGGATAATGGGACTGGTTCGATCAACGATGTTTAGTTCATGTGACCATGGCATAACACAAGGGGAGGGTCAAGGGAGAGGGGATCCCCCCCCCNCCATCCCCAGGAATTTGTGGACCATCCTAGGGGAGGTAATATAACCATATACAACCTTCTTTTGGCCTAAGGTATAGTAACATTTTTAGCAGACTTCCACTAGAAAAATTTGCTTTCTACCAGGGTTAAAAAAACAACCAGCCTGGGTTTTTCTTTTAAAAAAAGATTTATTGGGTTTTTTCAGAAAATTCTTGATCTTTGACTTCCACATACAAATTTTTCATTTGTCTGTGAAACCTCAGGTACATTTGAACAAAAAATTAAGTGCAAATTTGAAAAACAATTAGTTATGTGACTAGTAGGCTGTTCATAAGAAATTGTTTGCACACTGAAATTAGACTTCTTTCATGTCATTGTAAAAAAATCAAGGTTATAAATCATACTAAATTAATTATTAAATCATATTATAACAAACTATTTTTATAGGTTTTTATACATAACTACTAGGAGGTTTAAATTAATAGTTTTTTATAAATACCTATAGTAAAAACAAATTAGGCCTATTTTGTATTTTTGATGTTTGTAAAGTTATGTAAATTTTCAGCCACTTCAGAATGTTGACCTTATTTAATGTTCCTGTACTATATAAACTTTCTCAGTTACAATTTATTTGCACAAGCTATGAGGTAAGAACACACATCCTATTTATGCTGTGATATTTACCTGGTGCACACAGAGGGAAACTTTGTAGGAATCCCCTGCACACAATTGGTATATAAATTATGCTTTTCATTTAATATAGGTGAATGTATTTTTAATATTTTACCTTTATTTAACATGACTTACATAACCCCATAATTAAAAAAAAATGAAAACTAGCTAGCAGGACAGATTTATTAACTCCCTTTCTAGCTGTAGTATTGCACTAGCACTGAAATACACATTAAAAATTATACTTAGCTCGAGTTGTTGAGGATTTCGCGACATTAAAAATTGTGTCTAAACTCAAATTTCAAAGTCTAGCATGCACGCCGAATTAAAAATGATTATTTGCTCAAATTATATCCATTTTAGGATCAACTGAAGGTATAGGATTTATTGAAAATGTGATGGAACACATTGCTAAAGTTGTCAACAAAGATCCTATTGAAGTACGTTTAAAAAATATGCCACAAGAGACAAAACCCATGGCAGAAATGATAAATGATATCAAGAAATCATCGAACTATGAAGAACGTAAAAAATACATTGAAAATTTTAACAAGGTAGTATAATTATGTATTTAATTTTTTTACCTATTGTTGCTTAGTGGCATTATTAATTCTCGTGGTTAAATTTATATTTTAATATATTTTATATTTTATTTTTGAATAAATTTCTGAATATTTTCATGTTTTTTAACTATTAAGTTAACCTGTTAATGTTCTTGGAGATCATGTACACTATTATTTGAGCATTTCCTATTTCAAGAATTATACCGTTATTTTATTTTATATAGATCTTAACTGTCATATTTAGAAATTCAATTTACTATTATACATCCCTGATAAGTTCAAATTAGTTTACTACTATAAATCTAAATTAGTGTTTATTTTGAATTCATTCTGAATAACTATTGAGCATATGACATTTCTATTTTATTTTTGCAGCTTAATCGTTGGAAAAAGAGGGGTATGACTTTAGTTCCAATGACATATCCTTTCCCATTTTGGGGAAACTTTTCTGCGATTGTCTCTATTTATGCAAAAGATGGTTCAGTATCAGTTGCGCATGGAGGCATTGAATGTGGCCAAGGAATCAACACAAAGGTTTACTTAATATATACTTACTTTGAAATAAAAACTTTTTCATTTACAAATGTTTTAGACTGTACTATGAAAATAATGATTATTACAAATTCCTTCTTAACAGGTGGCTCAAGTGTCTGCCCATATACTGGGAATTCCTTTGGAAATGGTCAGCATAAAGCCAAGTAATACATTAACTGCTCCAAATGGCATGGTGACAGGTGGAAGCATTGCCAGTGAAGCCTGTTGTTATGTAAGTAGGCCCTACCTACACTCTACAAACTATTTATTGTTTAAATCTTTCATATATGAAAGTTATTGTAATCGCGAAAAATTTAGACATTGGACTAATCTATAACAATTCTCTTGGTGTGTTGTTTCCTACAGCTGAAACTGTTTGAATGATTTTGTTCAAACTTGACATTTATATGTTATATGGTCTTACTTTAGGGTGTTTTTGGGCGTTTTCTTTAACAATTTTATTTTAACCCTCACTTAAGAGTAGTTTACTTGTTGATTTTTTTTTTAGATTCAAAATATTAAAAAAATTGTCCTAAGAATTTTGTTTGAAATATATATTTAGGGAGTTTTTGACATGCCAAATAACATTGTATACTTGTTTCGGGGAATGATTCATTCATTTAATGGTAGTTTATTCATAACTAGTTTTTGTAAATATACTTTTTTTAAATGGAACTACTTTTTGTTCAAAATCGGTGATTTACATGATAGATAAGAACATATATTTATTTTTTAATAAACTAAAATCATCTGAGGGTAAAATATACTGATAATTGATTTTTAAAATTTGTCACAAGCTATAGTAGACTAGATCAGAGTGTATGTGATTGTCATACCATTTATTTTTATATATGCATAGCTTTGATACTATTCGAACTTAGATGTTAGAAAAAGATATATTTTTAAATTTCCCTATTAAAAATAGGCATGATGGGTGTGAATTTAGTATTCTAAATAATTGTAGGTATTTTAATTTAATAAAAGTATTTTTTTTATGGTATGATGTATTTTATTCATGTTTCTGAATTCAGGCTGCTATGATGTGCTGCCGAGAGCTTCTGAAACGTATGGAACCTTACAAGAAGGACCCGAAAGAACAAACTTGGGCACAATTGGTGCAAGCATCCAGTGGAAACCTTGTTGAGTTGTGTGCTACTTATATGTGAGTTTTAACTAAAGTATGTTTGAGGGGAAATCCAGTTTCACTATTAAGATGGCTTTGCGAAACTCGAGGTCTCCATTTTTTCATCTATTCTACATTGATTTAAAATCTTAGGAAAAATCTTTACTCACAAATATATGGTGGTTTATTCTAAAATTCAGACCTAATAAGTAAGTTAGTCTATGGATTATAAAGAGCTATATAAGATTATTTGTAATTGTATACAATAAAGTGGTGCAGTGAAACTGGTGGTGGTACACTGAAAAATGAATTATGAGACTTGTAACAACATATTGCCGGGACCGCTTACTTATCAAGACTGACGGGGGTAGGTCAGACAAAGACTACCATTATGTCTTAAAAGAGTTTTTCTTATTGTCCTGTGTGGTGAAACATTGCACGCTCATAGGAGATGTTCAAAGTGTCCACCATTTCACTCACAAAAAAGTTAAACTTTTTTACACCACGACTGTCAGGTTCGTTGGAAGATGTGTGGGATAACCCGGATCATATTTCCAGCAGCCACAATTGCATTCAACAGATGTTCTCTTGTATTTTGCTGTTTGGAGTACACAATTCCCTTCATGTAATCCCACAACAAGAAGTCACAAGGTGTGAGATGGAGAGATCGCTCCGGCCATGCAACAGGCCTGTTGTATCCAATCAAACACCTGGCATAGTATTCATCCAAATGGCATCTCACTGCATGGTTGTAATGTAAGGGGCTCCATTCTGAAACAGCCACGTTTCCAGTGGAATGTACTCCTGTAGTTGGTGGAAAACAGTCTACAGAAAGTGTAAGTAGTTTTCATCTCATAGTCATACAAGCATTTCATGTGGCCCAAGTAAAATATCACCAATGACTCCGGCCCAAACATTGATGGAGAATTGATATTGTAAATGGACCTCCAGGATGGCATTTGGATTTGTGTTGTCCCAAATGTGCTGGTTGCGGAGATTAACACTGCCATTTCTGATAAGTGTTGCTTCATCCATTGCCTGTACTCTACTGAGGAATTAATGATATGTGGTGTGGTGGTGCACTAGACACTTAAAGAATATCCCAGGGCATTCAAAATTGAGAGCTGGGTTTAAACTCCTGCACAGATTGCAATTGGAAGGGGCACAGTAATTGGCCATGTATTGTTCTCTACACATACTTTTGTGACAGGGGAGGATATGTGGATAGTCGCCATGAACTTGTATACGGTGAGTTTTCCACAGAATGATGCAGAATTTCCTCTTCCACTGCAACGGCCCTGCAATGTCGTCTTCTAACAGCCTTAACCATCACAGGTTCAAAGCGACCAGTTTCTATCAGGAGATAACTTGGAGCCACAAATATCTATAGATTTGAGTGTCATCAGACAGGCAAATGTGCAGCACCAGTGGAATTCAGTCCTTCCTCTTCATAAATCACAATCTTATCGGTCAGTTCCTCGTTTGTGTTTTGGTCCCCCATCTTACTGGCCACTTTCAATCACAGCAAGTAACTTGAGTGTGACGTTCTATGTCTCGCAATGCTACCATGTGATGTTGCCATATCTCAATAAAAAAAAACGGTCCCGGCTATGTTGTTATGAGACATGTTTCTTTTTCAGTATATATTCCACTGCACCACTTTGTTGTATATAATTACGTTTCACCCTGTATTTCCATGTATTGAGAATTTATTAGCAAACATATTTTTTGCATATAACGTTTTTTAAAAATATGTATTTAATCATCAAAGTTAAGTATTAATATTATATTATCATCATTAATAACTGAATATAAAAATTAATAAAGTATGATAAAGTGGTTAGTAATTTTATAAAAACATATATTTAAATATAACTTAGGGTTTTATCTTAGAAGTGAGAATTTTATTTATCTTACACAACTCACTATGTCTTGAGTAAATGTATTAAACTGTAATTAAATCATGTATTGTGTATGTTATTTAGTTTTTGATTTTATTAGAGAGTGACAAGCTTTTCTAAGTGAAAGGAATATAAAATAAAATATTGGTTTATCACCCTATTGCATTGAAATTAATTTCCCCACATTAGGCAATAATGTTGTTAAAATACAATTCTTAATTTTTATATTACTTATTGTTAAGGTTAATTGAATAAATTAAACACGGTAAAGTGACAAATAATTCTATAACTGAAAAAATATATTAATAAATTTAATATCGATATAATTTATAAAATAGTTGAAAACAACTGGGATGTTTGAATTAAAAGTTGAATACCATCATATAAATGTTTGAAATATTAAAAATATGTGAACATAATTAAATATTTTTAAGCTAAAAGCCTTAATGATTGTAAACTAAATGGCCTTTAAAATAAAAATTTAGTTGAGATAAAAAAGAAATAAAATATGTCAAGTTATTAAATAGATACATTAAATATTTCAAATATGTTTTAGCCAGTATTTCTATAATTTTAGACATCTACTCAAATTTTATTTTAAAAACCAAATTAATATTATCCTTTCTCAACCCCTGAAGATATTTTTGCAAGTATTTCAGGAGACAAAGTTTTCTCGAATATTGATTCTATCAAAGCATATATTTTACAATTGGAGACGAGAGAATGCTCACATCCACTCCTTACAGTAAACACTCATTTAGGAGTATCTTTTCGCACACTTCCCTTACAGGATAGCAGTGACAGCTCAAGTTTTTCAAGACTGTATGGATAGGGTGGCACAGGGACTGAAGGATACTTACTGATAGCTTTACGACATAGTGATATAAAGGAGTATGGTGATTGTCTACGATAAGACATCTAAGGCGCTATAGAGACTTGAAGATCACGAGCTTAAGCCTATTCTCTCAATATGAATAATTGTTGAATACTAGCCTAATCTGTCATTATAAATTGTTGAATACTAGTAGTGTTTGTGGGGATTGTGGTATTATTTAATTGAATGGACTTTTCCAAAGTATTAAGGGATGCCAGTATGCCTGGTGACATTAGTTTAAGGGCATTTCTAGGATTTATAAATTACTATGGTAGATTCTTAAATAACATAGTATAATGTCTTCATCTATTTTAAAAATTATTGAAATCCTAATAAAAATAGACTTGGGTTACTAGGTAGTTAGCCTTTGAGAAAAGCAAAGAGTGGTTGCTAAACATGAGACTTTGGTATCAACTCAAATTTTCCGATTGAAGTGATGAGTGATGTTAGCCAATATGGAGTAGTAGGGGTTCTTTGCCGTATTTTGAAAGATGGTGATTCATCTCAGTGGCATAGGAGCGCACTAATTTCATGTGGAGCTAGACTTCCGAGGATGGGGAGATCGAGGTTTGTATCTCGCTCGGCTGGACTGAGGGTGGTTTTTCCTAAATGGTTTTCCACTCTCCCTCCACGCAAATGTGGATTCATTTCCAAATTCAACTTGCCCAATTTCTAACCCATTAGCATAATTGGTACTTAAGTGAATGACCCAAACAGGTAGTAAGACGCGGTGCTAAATAAATTTTAAAAAAAAATGGTGGTGCATTTAGACCTGTAGGTTTTGGATAGTGTACATTATCTAAAAGTGAACATAATACTGTGATGCTCAGCTGTAAAATAGTCCATAATTATATATTTAATAGATTTAAACTAATCTCAGATCACAAACAACTTACATCACTGGTAAGTGCTAGAAGGGGGTTACCTTTATTGGCAGCAGTGCGAGTACAACGCTAGGAAATTCTTTAAGCAGCATGCTGTTATCATCTGGTGTGGTGAAAATGAAGTGGGATTCCAGAATAAATTACATTGTCAAGGGTGACCTGGCGGTCTAGGGGTAAGGTGTCTGACTTCTCTTCAGAGGGTCCGGGATTCAATCCTCGGTCCTGGCACAGATTTATCTTATTGCCAAACTCTTCCTTCACCTCTGACAAGACGTGTATTAATCACAACTTGTGAAAGTGTGGAATGCCTGGCCTCCACCGTGGTTCGGATCCCCTGTTAAACTGTAGGTCCTCCATTTCATCTCACAATCAACCTACCATTACACATTAGCGTAAGGGCGTATAACCCGAACGGGTAGTAAGACATGGTAATAATAATAATAATATATTGTCAGACTTCCTAGCGAAGAAGGAAAATAGTTAGATCAGAGTATTATTTTATTTTCTCTTACAGATAAAGAAAAAGAGAGATGAACTAGTAAGTGCAAAACTTTGTGGACAGTTTTGGATTTTACTTTAATAAGATGGCCAAGAAAGGTGAATGATGTAACATTAATTCCCTTCTTTGGTCACAAAGAGGAACTGTCAGTTGAGGAAAAGTACTTAATGTAGGGTAGTAGAAATATTGCATGCAGAGCATCTGGTATATTTTGAATGAAAGCTCTTTCTTGTAGTTGTGTAGTGCCCCAGACTGGACACACAAAACATGATATGTATATATAACATACATATATCAAGTAACACAAGAACCTGTGAAGGCTCCTTTACATTATTGGGGTAAATGTGTTTACCATGCAAGTCTACTGTATCTTCAACTATTGAAAAGATTTGAACATGTTTTGCTATGCACAGTTACCCATAAAAGTGTCGGATGGAACATCAGTTTACTTATAGAGAACATATCTACTCTCCTCCCTATCATCCACTGTCAAATGATCAAGATAAAATTATGGTGAAAGTACTTTAAGAAAACACTTCTGAGATTGGTACTGCAAGACGAAATTAATATGTAAAGCAGTATACACCATAAGAAAAATTGTTTTGGTTCTGCCTACCATAATACACCACACACACCTAAAGGAAAGACGCCAGTGGAATTATTCCTCGGTTATAAAGCAAGAAAAAGACTCCGATTTTTCGGGTTCAAAATTAGCCGCTGTTGACTGACTTTACTTGAGCAATAAAAATCCGTGGCACAATTTTATTCAGAGGGGAAGTTAAGTCGTTGGCCTAAGGTCAATTGTGGCATGTAAAAGATCCCTGCAAGGTATGTGATAATACAACTCACGGTAAAATTGTTAGGACCTTTCACTCACTTATAGAAACTCTCGTATTCTGATAATCAGTCTGTTCAGAAATTGAACATTAAATACCTAAAATAAATAAACAGTAGAATATTCAAAGCCTATGTTGAGCATCTGGTGCATACTCCAAGAATATTGGACTTTATTTGAAAGTAAGTGTGTTAAGATGATCAAGTAAAGGATAAAGAAGGCAGTGAATGGGAACAGTTAGCTTTGGATGGGCAGGGAATGAAATGATATTTTGGATACGTGAGATATATTATGTGATGTTTAAATTTTAATGTTCTAAATCCACACTGGGGGCTAATAAATATTAATAACGTTGTGACATTTTAATATAAAAATATGGTATAGTTAACTTTAATTTTAACCTGTTAGAGAGAAAAAAAAGGATATTTTCTAAAATCAGGTCCATTAAGGCTCTCTATCCATGCAAGGGTCACAGGCCAGTGACTTCTTTAACTGTGCCCTTTTATTAAAATTAATTTAATGTACAAAATCATTTCTTAAAGAAATATCTTAGAAACAGTGCATGTCACTCGAATTGACGTTATTAGTACTTGATATTTGGAAGGCTAGGTCATAAGGAAGCCATTGGTAACAAACACACCCAAATATTACATTACACATTAGTCTCAAGTCTCAAAGCAGAAACCGCGAATATGTACTTAATATTTAAAAACTCTACAAGAGAGTTAAGAATACTTTCAACAATGGTCTAGATTGTAGCCAGTGTACTCCCCACCCAAAGTAAACCTTCCTGTCAAACACTCAACCATAACATTAGAAAGCCCATAGCATTCATTTTGACCCCTATAAGAATTAAATGTTTTGTAACATCCATAATTGTTGAAGTACCTAACATATTGTTTCAGTGTGACTTTTCATAAAATACAGTTTTACATGTTATAGAAAAATCACATCCCTCATAAATAAACAGAAATTACTGAACAAAACAATATACCTAGAAGACCCAAAAGCAGTCAATTTGACCACTGTAAAGTTCTTGTAGGATGATCTATTTTAAGTTATGTATAGCATTAAAAAATAAATAACCATACTATTGGGAATATGATATAATGTAATATATTATTTGTCATGTAGCTTTTCTTTATATTTCACTGACTTTCTTATGAAGCAACGTAATGGGAATAGCAACAGTATTCTTAGAAGGGCTTATAAGCTGCTTATTCTCATATTATTATTAGTAGTCATAGTATCATCATCATCTCAGGAAATACTCTCTAAGTCCTGTGAACAAATTCATGCTGGAAAATATTTTGAAGCTCACCCAATTATACTTCCAAAAAGGGTTAATTAAGTATTACTATCAACCATTTCTTAAATGATTAAAGCTGGCATGGAGACTGAAAGCAGAAGCAATATAAGGACAGAGTTAGCCACTCAAGGAGAGAAATCCATTTTCTGTGAAGATATTTAATACTGTTGAACGAGACCATTGTCCTGAAGGCTCAAGATGGCAATACATTAACTGTGCAACTGATAAAGAAAGAGAAGAAAAAGAAAGTCCTGATATTGAACGCACTTCACCCAAGTGTTCAGATACTTGCAAATCTGAAGAAACAGTGGATCTTTATAACTCTACAAAGTATGGCGTTGACATGGTCAACTTGTAAGTACTCTGTAAGGACTGAATTTCAGAGGTGGTCAGTACATATTTTCTAAAACATTCTTAACCTATCAGCACTCACTGTGTGTGTTTTTTAAAAGCTCACAAGTCAGAAAATGTATCCTCAAAAACTTTTATTAAACTAGTAAACAAGTTAAAAACAAATCAGGATGCACAGCACCATTTCAAAAATATGATTCCGCCTCAAAGCCACAAACGGCGCCAGTGTCACATGCTTACTGGATGTAAGAGGGACAAACATGTTGAAAGCTGCTCCACCTGTATCAAAGGTGTCTGGTAATCGTTCAGGTACAGTCATAAAAAAGTCACTTGCTTCAAATTCCTGGAGAGTGTAGGAGGCCTGGACATTTTTCAAGTATTTAATGTATTTTTTATTATTCTAATACAAATGTTCCTATTCACTTCTTGTACAGGTCTAATATAATACATATTGCCTGTTTGAACTCCTCATAATTGAAAATTTATAACACAATTATTATTTGTATAGTTGTTATTATTATTAGCATCGCGTCTTGCTACATTTGTATAATTTAGCATAACATATTATTGCCATATAGCCCTCGGCGATGTGAAAAATAAAACAAGAAATGTAACAATTTCCAATTACTATTACCATCACAATCAAGCATAAAATCTACGTTTGAGCAATTATATTCTTATAAACTGTATTTCAATTACTGACTCTTAAGAATGTCAAATCCTCTAATTCTATTTGTCCATGTACAATATTTAATATAAGTAATTTTTCATTATATAAATGTATAGGTATTTCAGTGAAATATATATGTTAATGAAAATAAATCCTCAAGAAAATGCTACAATGTTCTAAAACATATATTTAAATAAATGGTGCATATTACATAATGTTTATGAGAAGCTGTCATTATGACTACTGATGGGCTTTCTAAAAATATGTTTGTGCGTGAAACTTTTAGTGTTAATAAGCTAATTAGTTACCATTTGATTCTGGTTTCAGGTTCACACCCAAAGATGAAGTGAAGCCTTATAATATTTGGGGTGTCACTGTTACTGAAGTTGAGGTGGACATATTAACAGGACAGTATCAGGTTTGTTTTCTTTGAATGGTAACACAGAGCATCACTTTCGTTAAGTTTTAATCAAGGTCAAACACATACCTACTGGTAGTTATGATAATTGAATGTGTTTACATTAAACGTTAAATAAAAAGGTTTTCATGGTATCAAAACAATATTTATATACGTTGAAGAATTTCTTAAAGACATTTATTATGTTTGTTTTATTACATATCGCTTTAAACTATGTATATTAATTTAAAGTACTGATAAATATATAAGCAATAAATTAAGAGCAATATAACTCTTGTTGCTACAAAAACTCGCTTGAGCACATATCACTTAATATTTATTACATATGTTTAAAACAATAATGTAATGTATTGTATTGGAGTAAATTATCCTACCATCCATTGATGTATAGTTTTTTTTTTAAGTTGTAAATTCATAATTGGTGACCAACAAAATGTTATTGGCTGTTGGATAATAGAAATCAAAGCGATTTTATAAAGATAATAGAATAAAGATAAATTCAAATCATTTATAAGATATTTGCTTATTGTTAGGATTGTAATATAACTTATGACATGCAGGTTCTTAGGGTGGACATTATTGAAGATGCAGGTAAAAGTTTGAGCCCTGAGGTTGATATTGGCCAAGTGGAAGGAGCCTTTGTGATGGGACTGGGTTATTGGCTTCAAGAACAACTCGTTTACAATGAGGACACGGGTGAACTTCTAACCAACAGGACCTGGGTATGGTTATTTGAAAAGTTAATAATATACAAAAGCACACAATAATAAAAAATTAATTAGTATTTACTTGAATTTGTTCTCTAGAGTAAACCACATGATGAATGTTAAGTTTATGAACAGTATCCGCGGCAGATACATATAATTGGCTTTGATAGCTTTGGAGTCTATCTCTGTGGTCTTGAGGTAAAATGCTTTCCTAAGGACCCGATGTTTGTGGGCTCAGGCACAGCCTGGGTTGACAGATTTTTCTTGAACAATAAAAATCCCTAGCACAACTTCCTTCGGAGGAGAAGTAAATCAGTTGGCCCCATGCCAATTGTGGCATGTAAAATAACTTTGGAAAGTGTGTGAAAATACATTTCCTGGCAAAATTGCATTAGAAAAGAACTGTAATAATATTAGTCGAATTAGTTCACAACTAAGTGATAGCATTTTTTTAGACAATAATTATATTTACCACACATTTTATTTCTTAGATATTTGTTACATCAAGGATAAAATCACCATATATTAATGTCCCCCAAACACTATGTTGTTTGCATTTCTTGAATTAATAAGGGAGACAGAAATATATTTTCACTACCAACTTAAATAATAGTTCAGCTAAAATTAAAGATGAAAATATTCCACAGTGGCAGCCTGTGGCCTACTAAGTAGAGATAGGTTTAGGAGAGGCGGCACCTAGAGCCTATTAGTTGTATACTTAAAGCCATAAAATAGTGATGGGATGAGCAAAAACTCAAACTAACATTAAATTTACCGGTATTTTATTATTGTATTGATGATATACTGGCAACAATAAAATCCAAAATTTAATGGCAAATAGAAATGAAGATTCGTCAGTAGCATTTTAAGATTTTAAGATTGGAATAGCATGTATTGGCTAAGGCTTTGATTATCATATTGATGTATTAATATATATTGTTTGTACCTAAGATGAGATACACGAGTATGGGAAGGACCTGTTGATGGCCTTCCTGGATGTTGAAAACGCCTATGACAGTGTGTGCCATTGTAGAGTAAGTGAAGCACTAAAGAAGAAAGTAGTACGGTATGAGATGGTAAGAAGTGAGGAATATGTACAAAGGGAGTGTGAGCTGTGTGAAAGTGGGATGAAAATGGACAGTGTTTTGAGTTAATAAATTACCCGAAGCAAGGAATTGCGCTCTAACCACTACTGTTCATATTAATGATGGACGAAATAATAAAATAAGTGGTAAAAAGGATTGGGGATGGAAGTGTGCAAGCGATGGTATGGTCTAGTGAGAAGAAAGAATTTCAGGAGTAGCTGGATGCGTGTGATAAAGTGGTGAAGCAGTATGGAATGAGGTTTAATGTAAGGAAGAGTGAGATACTGATTACAACAAGGAAGAGAGACAATTGTGCGACTAGTTTAACAGTAGGAGGGTTGCGGTTAATGATAGTGGAAAGCTTTAAAATACCTTGGGGGTGTGATAGAGAAAAGTGAAAAAAAAATCGGTTAGAGAGAGAGGTAAGCAGAAGTTTTTTCACATGTGTAAGAAGTCTAATTTGGAGGAGAGATGTGCCAAGGAAGTGTAAAGGAGTGATTTACAAGACATACCATCATAATTTACATACACAGTGGAAACTTCGGTAATTAAGGAGCAGGATAGAAGCAGAAGTCAGACCTATGAAATGAATTTTCTTTGAAGTACTATAAGAGTGAAAAAAGTGGATAAGATGAGAAATGAGAGGGTTAGAGGAATAGTTAAGAAAGAGTCAGTGCAGTACAGGATAGAGGAGAGTCATGACTAAGGTGTTATGACCATGTGAAGAAAATTGAGAAGAGGGTACCAAAGATGATGTTGGATATTAAAGAGATTTAGTGGGGAGCAGTGAGCCCAGAAGAAGACCAAGGGACAGGTGGCTGAAGGAGTGCAGAGGTATATAGTGGAGAGAGAGAGAGAGAGAGAAGAGGACTTGGTCATGATGGTGGGAAGAAAGGATATGTTGGAAAGGCTCATGTTCCAAACAGATTCGGCCAGTGGCTGTACACTTTTTACGATGGTGATGGTGATGGTTAGATTTGTTTGTCTCCAGTAAACCCGAGGGTAGGGACACAGCCAACCACCATTCGCTGTAGTCGAGACATGAGTGTGAGAAGAGAACTGGAATCACTATTATAGCTTTATTGGGACGTATTTAATAGTATTATATTTCGGGTTAACAACCTTAGAATAAATCAAATTAAAATGTAAACTTTAATAATAAGGATATTTTGATTGTATTTGTTCCATTTAAATGGATCGAATTTTTTTTCCAACAAAAATTGATTTAAAATTTCCCATCTCGCATCACTAGCCATAATAACCTTGATCTATAGGTAAAATCTTATGATAAACATTTAGTTATGTTTTCCCACTGTATTTTGAACTGAGATAACATAAGTTTGATAGACTTTCCCTAGGTCTCTTTGATTTATATCCATGCCAACTTAAGTGAAATGAATATTTATAAAAATATTCTATTTTCCAGAACTATAAACCTCCAGGTGTAAAGGATATTCCCATTGATTTTCGAATTGAACTTAGAAGAAATGCACCAAATCTAACTGGTGTGCTCCGATCAAAGGGTAAGTAAACACTATATCAAACTGCATCCCAAAATCTATGACAAATGCTATAATATTAACTGGACAGCCAAAATTAAGTATCACCAACAAAGTAGTTTGAAAATATTCCATTAAATTTAGCAAGTGTGTATATATATTCAAACATTTAAATGTTAAACATGATTCAAACATGGGTAGCTCATGGATTATTGCAATGGCTAGCAATACTTATTGAGACTGTACTAGTATAAAAAGATATGTATGAAGAAAAAATAAAGATGGCAACTTTATTTAGTCCCCCTGAAACAGAGGTGAACCATACCTTTAGTATGTGTAGTCTAGTTGGAGAATAAAATTAAAACCCAAATGGTATGAATGTGTTAGTTAGTTGCAGATCATTCATTACAGAGTAGAAAAAAATCTTTAACTAATTCAAAATAAAGCTTCATTCACATTTTGACCTAATATAAAATACCTATGGGGGCTGAAGCAAATTCTCATGATCTCAAAAACATAATGTTAATTCATAATGCTTGGCAACACCAACTGGGAACAAATTATTGCATGAGGGGGAGGGCAATATAATTTAAAATTTATCAACATATTCTCTTTAATTAAATAGTAAAGATATATTCGATGCTACCATCACGATATAAATTGTTGTATTTAATGATGAATACATATATAATTGTGAGACCACAGCTATATTTTCACTGAATGTCTTTTAAGAGCTGATTAATGAGTTGCAGAAATAACAAAGTAAGTTAGTACCCAATTGCTGTTGGTGAGATACTTTTTTATTGACATATTAAGTTTAAGGGGCATATTCTCTGGATATGCTAGTCCTGTTCAAAATATCCTAGGTCATATATATTAACCCTTTCCGTGACATTTACAGAATATTCTACCAATCAAAATTTGCTTCCAGTGTCATTTACGACATATTCCGCCATTGCCTATTATGGTTGATGTGTCATTAACAGAATATTCTGCAATCACTCATATTTTTATGTAAGTTCCAGAATATTTTGTAGATGGCAGCAGGCAACTGGAATAAAAGTATATTATAGTGTGTGAACTCGGAACTACATCATAGCACTACATAAACAATGTTAGGTGTTGTCAGACTGTTTTGACAGCACCTTGACTTACCGGTTCCATAGTAAGTAAACAATGGAGTTTCGCTGAATTCAATACTAGCCAACCCCACACATGGACAAACTATGCAAAGTGGTTGGAACAATTTATATCATTGGTAATGACATTGTCAACGATAAGAATAAACGGTCTATATTGTTTTGTTTGATCAAGGATAAAACATTAAATCGCTTAACTGAGTTAGTGTGGCATCAGAAGAACCCGATTCTAAATCATTTTCTGATGTTTTATAGGGGTAATTTTGTGCCTAAACAGAATGAAGTCGTAAAAAAAATCAGCAAAAGTGATCAGCGCCCTGACAAATTGATTGTGGAGTATGGTGCCGTTGTAACTATGGAACATTTACTAATCTGATACTGTGTGATCGTTTAGTGTGGGGTGTTGTGGATGAGACAGTGCAGCGCGAAATGCTTTTATAAAACAAAATTAAGTTATGAGGCCATTACCATAGCAGTAAGTAGCAAAGCGGCGGCACAACATCAGCGCACAATATAACTCACTTCTGCAACACCATTTGTGTACCAAGACCAAGAAGCAGGCCTAATGGAAGTACACACACTCTAGAAACCACCATTCTCTTCAAATACGGTTCATTAATCAACAAAGATTTCCCCTGAGCCAACAAAAGGGCCAACGGTGTTATCTTTGTGACAAATAGCATCTAACCTTTGAATGTTAATGAGCAAGTGCAATGTGTCATTTTTGTAAGACACTTGGTCACAGATAAAGGGCATATAGGGCAAAGATACAATGATAGCAAACAAAGCGTTTAACACCCACACACTAATGGCACAGATCCTGCAAGATCATAATTCGACATGGCATATCATCTTTTTTCTCTGAGATCGGTGTGATGTTGAATGGAACTAAACATCTCATGGAGACAGATTCATGAGCAGCCTTGACGGTAATCAGATCAGTAACCTATGAAAAAATACGGGCCTCTAAACCAAACCTTTTGAGTTCTGATACTCAGCTTTTTGCACGTGGGGAACAAAACAGCCTCTTTGTATCCTGGGCTGGTGTAATGTGGAGGCCACATACAATGGTCTTCCTGTAACCTTATTGGAAGGAAATGGTCCAAGCCTCTTCAGGACAAATAGGTTCACTGAGTTGGGCATCACATTGCGAAGAATTAACCACATCACTGAGAGTATGTTCATGAGACAGTACAGAAATTCTCAGTGTTTGAAGCTAACAAACTAGGATAATATGTAGGACCAACAGTCTTATTTAAAATGGACCCCTAAGTTCAACCTCGGTATCTATAGACCCATACAATACCACTGGCACAGGCAGATGATGTCAATCGAGAGATTACAAGGATAAAGGAATATATAAACCAATATCATTTTCAAATTGGGCTACACCCCAAGTGATCATGCCAAAGTGGGATGGATCTCTGCAATTGTGTGGGGACTATTGGAAGCACAGTTAATAAAGCGCTGTGCCCTGAAAAATACCCATTTACCAACTACAACGGAAGCGTTTGCATGCCTTACAGGCGGGACCATATTTTCTAAGCTTGACCTCTGACAGGCTTATGCCAAAATTTGAGTGAATGAATACTATTTTAAAATATATATGGCTACTAGGCCAAAAGGATTGATGCAGGCGACAAGAATGCCATTTGGAATTATTAGTGCAGCACTGGAGATATTTCAGAGGCTTATTGAAGGTCTGTTAACAGGTATACCAGGTACATTGGTACTCTTGGATGACATACTTAGGTTGGGCAAAGTCAGAGAACAAAATAAATTATGTGTGCAGGAAGCACTACAAAGAGTTGAGTGTTGTAGGGTTGTGGTTAAGGAAGGAAAAGTGCAGGTTTGGAGTCCCAGCTGTGTCATTTTTAGGTTTTCAGGTAGACTCCCAAGACATGAAACAAGGTTGAAGACTGATCTTTCACTATAATCACAGATGAAAAGCCACTTATAGGATTATTTCATCTGCTGTCAGACACCAAGTGCTACAGTGGAACTTAATGCTGGGAGGTTATGCTTATAACATTATTTATAGACCATCGAAAAACAAGGGAAATGACAGGTATAGCAGATTCCCATTGAATAATTCATTTACAGTAAATATAGAATCCGGGGGCATTTTCATGCTAGACATAGAAGACCCGCCTATTGCAGTGACTGAAATTGCCAGAGAAAAAATAAAGGACCCTATCCTGTGTCGGGTAAAATAGATTTTACAAGGTTGGCCCAAAGAACAGATTGGAGAGCAATTAAAGCCCTACAATGCATGATGCTCTGAAATATCTTTGTCACAAGATTGCTTACTCTGGGGTAGTAGAGTTATATCGCAACAAAAAATAACCTCCACAAAAGGTTTTTCCTCCTGCTTCATGCTACGTGGATGCCCATTCTAAATAGCCTGAGGTAAGACAGATGAAGTCTACAACACCAACAAGCATAATAATGAAACTAAGAGACATTTTTGCCACACATGGGCTTCCATCAACCATAGTACGTGACATTGGCCATAATTTTGTGTCTAAGGTGCTTAAACGATTTCTTAGGCTCAGCTCATTTGAATTAAGCATTTAACAACTACAAACAATTTGCACTTGTTGAGGAGTAATTGAAAGGGAAAGCCATAAAAGTTTTAGTATTGTTTCCCAAACATATGTAGACATCTCTTCCTCATTACATTTTTCCTTAATTCCGTTTCACTAAATATAAACAGGCTTATAACACAATCGCCAATATGAGTATCTTTTTATCTCTTATGAAAACTAAAAACCAGTTAACTTTCCACCACTGAAGGACATATGAATACACACAAGAACTCCTTATCCAACCAAGCCATAAGATAAGAGTGATACCACTTGTAGTTGCTCTAATCTTTCTGTGCCTATGCTATGTTATGGGTTGGTTCTCTCTCACAAATAATCTTGAACTCGATTTGTATGACTAGTTTTGATTAGCTTTGCTTCATAACTGTAAAATCCTCCATTAAAACACATTATTAAATTGTCAGTTCTTTATTTCAATGGCATTGAAGCCAAAAGACAACTCGCATAAATGTGTCTACAGTACTGTGGTGCATTATGTATTTTAATAGAGTGGTAGGCTTAACATAAATTGAAATGTGTTATTGAAATAATAACAGTATATAAATGTGTGTGCTTTATTGTTTTATTTGGCATTATAATTATTAAACATTAATCACTGTTCAATAGGCATATATTAGTGTGTATATATTTAACCTACTATGTATTGTGTTATACAAGTCCTATTTAAGTGGAAGAGATGGCTGTTTCAATAACTTCATTAGTAAATTAAGGTAATCATTCTCTTTTATTATTCAAATAATTTTTATTAATTTTTCATATATTATTTGCAGCAACTGGTGAGCCACCTCTTTGCATGAGCTGTTCTGCTTTGTTTGCGTTAAAGAATGCATTATATTCTGCGCGACAAGATGCTGGAGCAGAAGATAAATGGTTTCAAATGAGTAAGTCTAAATACAATTTATGTCATAAGATGTGTCTGAATAAGGTGATAGATAAATCTTCTACTTCATGGCCACAAGTTTAATTAAACTAGAATAAATAAAGTAAATAGAGAAACTCTTGACAATTTTCCATTGATAGTAATTACTTAACCTAAAATATGGCTTAAAATAAAACTAATTATTTTAATAATTACCAGTGCCTTAGGGCACTTAAATAATACTTTATTTCCAATGTAATACACTTATAAATATCACTGAACTATTATGTATAAATTAATTTTCAAACTTTTGCTTTGGTAAAATAAATTTTAAGGTTTAATTTGATGTATTCCAGATGGCCCAGCAACAGTCGAGTCTGTGTTCCTAAACAGCCTTACAAAGTCAGAACAGTTTGTATTTTAAAATAAACTGATATCAAGCTAACATTTGGGGAAAGGGGTTTTTTTTAATTGCATACCTCATTTATATAAAACAAGTCCAAATAAAATATTATGTATTTGAATATTCATAATTATACACAGAACTTTGGAACATAGCTTCACTTTGTTTTTAAATTAATAAAGTGTCTTACTATTTGGCTGTGTTTGGATGTATCTCATACTGTTTAATAGATGTAATGAGATTGCAAGCTTACAACAGTTCAATAATCAAGTCTATATAGCTTAGTATAGTGTATATATATATGAAAGAATTTATGTATGTAAATGTATACACTTTACTTTGTTTAACAGGAAATATAGCACTTTAGTTGCATTATTTTATCTACTATTAATTTTCAATGTTTTGGAAGATGATTTCACCTAAACACTTCTTCAGATCTTTATTATAGTGTGAACTATATTGGGTTGATATTATGGTTTATTGTTACTTATATTTTGCATATGTATTGTTACAAATAAAATAAATTGGAAATGGTAGTGTTATATTTTTATTTCTCCGTTTAGTTGTGTTAAATTATTTAAAAATTATTTTTTCTCTATTAAAAATAATATATTACTTAAAATAAGTTTATAAATCTAATATAAAAGATAGTTGAATAAAATTTGTAATGTATATTCAAAGTCAGGTATCTTCTAAATGAAATTGCAAGCATTTAATACAAAAATATCCTTTAAAATTGTTTGTGGGTGTGTGCAAGTATTTGAAATTTCTAATAATTAACAGCCATCTTGCTGGCTTCAAGAGTCGTTTCCATGGTCACAGACGTCATGAAAAATAAACACAAATCAGTACAAAGATCAATTATACCAAATACTAGTGATGAGGGACCTCTACTCTTAGTTTTAGCACTCTTAAGTGTGTGCTATAGTGGACCTCCTTTTCAGTTTTGGGAGTGGAGAGTGAGGGTTGGGGTAAGTCATAGTTGCTATGCTCACCAACAGGTGTTGCTAGTTTCGCCAGTGAGTAGGTATTGTTATTTTGAAACATTGCTTTGAAAAAAAAATACAAAGGGGAAGGGGTTAAGTGGACAGTGCTGTTAGAATGCTAATCTCTGGATTCCCTGAAAGTGTCAAGAACTTATGGGGGCGGCCTGAGCCTAGCCTAACTCACGCACCTCTCCTGGAGTAATCTTTTCACTACCCATTTTAAATTACTAACATGTGACAGCGGTTGCTTCAAATTAATAACGTATCAATTTTAGATTTCTAGCATTGACAATCCCATCCAATTTTTAAAATATTTTTTACACAATTTTGTTTCATTAAAAAGTTTTAGTAGCTAGTATATTAAAATTATAGCTACAAGGTAAATATTAAACTCGTTTGAATTTAAACTGCACTATATTATTTAAAATTGTATTTCTATTTTTAATGTAAATACTATGATCTACCAGAGAACTCAAAATATTCATGTCCTAAAAAATCGACAACACTATATTTTGTTTTGCAGAAATTTGCCTGCTCATATTTAAAAAAAAATTCTAATATTAGATTCCATGGAAGATTTTCATTTAGGGCTTAGTTCTTAGACCGCTCGGCCACTTTTTCGTGCTATTTTATGTGACCTACAACATTTTAACCGTCAAAACTATCTGGATATATTTTGTAAGGAGGTTGGGGTAAGTAAGGTAGAAGTTATTAATATGCAGTTCACACGCATTTACATGATGGACAGTGAAAGGTTATTTAAGAATAAAGCATCTACGTATAAACTGATGGATTTCAAATCTCGAACTCATCACTGGCAAACAGGACAAGACTAGATTGAAACTTTTTCCGGATTGCCCACCTATTAAAGTTGAATAAAATAAATGGAAATATTCCTAAACATTTAAGATGCAGAAGACAAACGTTCGCCAACCTTTGTTTCAGGTTTTCATATTTTTATTCCCATCTTCCCAGTTCAATCTTTTTGGATGTTATGGAGAGTAAGTATACCCTGAT
>CABFVX010005361.1:0-12804 GCA_902151425.1 Timema shepardi
TAAGGAAATGATTACTAAAAATATAAGACAATCAAGTAACACATTTTTCTATTTTTGTTTCATTATTAAATCCTTACCCTAATACAGGGTTTATTCTCAAGGCAACATATTTACATTGTTGAAGATTATTTTGTATATGTATATATGAATATATATATATATATTTAACTTAACCAGAAAATATATTTTGAATACCAATAAATGGGTATTGATGAATATAAAATCCCAACATTTTCTAACATAATAAAATAAGTTAAGTAATTCAACAATGAAAAATATAAATAAATTATGTTATAATATGCACAATTCAAGTTTTAGTAAGTAAAATTATAGTCTCTTTATGTTTCCTGAAGGACCAAATGCTAGAAAATAAAGATCTTAAAAAATGTAAATATTATATTCAATTACTTTGAATCATAATTTTTTGATTGCCGAATTGATTGAGTTAAATTTGTTCTTGTGGCTTGCATTTAATGTGTGTTGGCTCCCCGATGCTTTAGATTCTGTTAAATATAGTTTGGATTAAATAAATCGATGTTACTAACGAAATTTAAAAAAAAATGTTTCTTGTAAAATACTTTGAACAATTCTGGTGAGATTTTGTTGGGAATAATGTATATGAAATGTTAAGGGACAACTTACACCTTCATTTATATAGGTTTTGAACCTCGCGATATTTTTAAACCTATTTATTTATGTGAAACACAATCCTCACTCGTAATATAAACAACTTCTGACTCCGTGAACGAGAATTATATTGTTATCGCTAAAGATTATTGATTTAGAAGCCTCACATTTTTGCTTAAATTGTCCGGGTCACTTCCTTCTCCCGTCATTTGAAAAACGTTCGAATTCAAAAATAAATCTTCAAATTAAAAGAAGAATCCACTTAAAAGAAATCTTTGTTAAAAAAATATTAATAAATTTAAAATTCAAATGAGATATCAAGGTAGCAAACACTAAAATATATTAAATTTTATAAATACATGAAATAAGCTGTTTTCTGACAGATTGTATAACAATGATTGAATCGCTCACTTACGAGATTAAAATCCAAGGAAACATTAATTTTTCTATATCAATACGTATCAGAGGCACATTCTGGTAGCGTAAATAAGAACTGACAATTAGTTATAATTGTAACTAAAGGAATATGACACAGCAGTGGGCTGTTTGTATTAATTGATGAATAATAAAATATTTTCAATTTTGTATTTGATAAAATGAATAATTATGTTTTATACACAGGTAAGAACAAAAATTATATATGTATATATATATTAAATTTGAGTCATAATCTGGAGTTTTTCCATGTTTAAGAAAGTTAAAGTTCAAGTTGTGAAGTGTAGATAATTATATAGAGTGTTGGTACATTTGGATGTTCGTCGACAAATTAAAGTCTATAAGAAACTATGTGATACTCGAATCAAATGTAAATATTGTGGATAATTAAGGAGGAGGACGTTCTCTCTGTCACAATGGATGTGTATAATTAAAAGGGAGGACGTTCTCTCTGTCACAGTTGATGTGTATAATTAAAAGGGAGGACGTTCTCTCTGTCACAATGGATGTGTATAATTAAAAGGGAGGACGTTCTCTCTGTCACAATAGATGTGTATATTTAAAAGGAAGGACGTTCTCTCTGTCAAAATGGATGTGTATAATTAAAAGGGAGGACGTTCTTTCTGTCAAAATAGATGTGTATAATTAAAAGGGAGGACGTTCTTTCTGTCACAATGGATGTGTATAATTAAAAAGGAGGACGTTCTCTCTGTCAAAATGGATGTGTATAATTAAAGAGGAGGACGTTCTCTCTGTCAAAATGGATGTGTAAATTTAAAAGGGAGGACGTTTTTTCTGTCACAGTTGATGTGTATAATTAAAAGGGATGACGTTCTCTCTGTCACAATGGATGTGTATAATTAAAAGGGAGGACGTTCTTTCTGTCACAATAGATGTGTATAATTAAAAGTGAGGATGTTCTCTCTGTCAAAATGGATGTGTATATTTAAAAGGGAGGACGTTCTCTCTGTCACAATGGATGTGTATAAATAAAAAAGAGGACGTGATCTCTGTCACAATGGATGTGTATATTTAAAAGGGAGGAAGTTCTTTCTGTCACAGTTGATATGTATATTTATAGGGGAGGACGTTCTTTCTGTCAAAATGGATGTGTAAATTTAAAAGGGAGGACGTTTTTTCTGTCACAGTTGATGTGTATATTTAAAAGAGAGGACATTCTCTTTGTCACAATGTATGTGTATATTTAAAAGGGAGGACGTTCTCTCTGTCACAATGGATGTGTATATTTAAAAGGGAGGACGTTCTCTCTGTCACAATGGAATGTGTATATTTAAAATAGAGGACTTTCTCTCTGTCACAATGGATGTGTATATTTAAAAGAAAGGACTTTCTCTCTGTCACAATGGATGTGTATATTAAAAGAGAGGACTTTCTCTCTGTCACAATGGATGTGTATATTTAAAAGAGAGGACTTTCTCTCTGTCACAATGGATGTGTATATTTAAATGAGAGGACTTTCTCTCTGTCACAATGGATGTGTATATTTAAAAGGGAGGACGTTCTCTCTGTCACAATGGATGTGTATATTTAAAAGGGAGGACGTTCTCTCTGTCACAATGGATGTGTATAATTAAAGGTGAGGATGTTCTCTCTGTCAAAATGGATGTGTAAATTTAAAACGGAGGACGTTCTCTCTGTCACAATGGATGTGTATATTTAAAAGAGAGGACGTTCCCTCTGTCACAATGGATGTGTATATTTAAAAGAGAGGACTTTCTCTTTGTCTCAATGGATGTGTATATTTAAAAGAGAGGACTTTCTCTTTGTCTCAATGTATGTGTATATTTAACTGGGAGGACGTTTTCTCTGTCACAACCACTACCATTAATATAAACAATTCTACCTAATAAATCCCTATAAATTTAAATATAACCATACACTACAACATTACATTTTAATCACTAAATTTTATAAGCTAACAATAATTTTGATCTGACTCTATAAAATTATTAAATCATTTAATTTTTTAATAAAATATCATATCATATCTCTATACAAATTATTATATAAATATGTACCTGAATAAAAACTAATGTGTATAACATATTAGAATATGTCATTTAGGTTAATATCAAATGTGTTTTGTTAGTTTTTTCCTCATATTATTAGTCCCTACTATTTATTCGGTAGTATTATTGGTTATTTTTTCGAGAATATTGCCAATTTAAAAGAAATATAAATAGAGAGACGCACACCTTGCCAAGACGTAAGTTGTATAAACTACACTTCCATCACTGGTAGGTCAATACTAGCCAGGAGGACAAGTATGGTTGGACCAGAACTGGCTGGCATTAAGAAATTAGCGGCCAGTGATATTTGGGCTATAAGTTTATCTATTCATAATAAAGGCTTATTATAAATAGTACGGGCTAGATGTTTATATTACGGGTAATGCCCCTGAGAAAATAAGAATGATAAACTTGATCCTACAGAACACGTCTGTTATTGAAACAATGTATTCTATTCAACCACCGGTACCACTGCATATCTAGACTAGTACATACATTTTTGGGGTGAATGAATTATATACCACAGATAATACTTTAATTTATTTATACTAACATTAAGCCCACCTTTTTTGCCCCGCATCTTACTATTTGTCCATGCAAAGCTCTCTATATGGGTCAGAAAGGATCAATTTTGAGGAAATGTACTACCATTGGCATGACATATTGCTAAACCCTTATCCAAAACTATCCTCAGGACGTTCAACCAGGATTGGATCCCTGACCTTCTCGTCAACAGAAATTTAACCTTAACGATCTTGATATTTAGTCCTTAATGCTCACAGTTGTGCTCTTAGATTGAATTGATTGTTTTGTCTTTGTTTCACAATGCCATTGTTATATTTTATGGTTTCTAATTTGTTAAACTTGACAAATGAATTAATGTATTTAAAAATTCAAGGTAGTAATGTTCTTATAGATTTAAATAACTCACCTTCCCTAATTTATTTGCAGACTGTGACAAACTATTATTCATAAGAATGGTGTTTCATTTCTGTCATTCTCTTCATTTATATGAAATATTTAACGTGCACTTCCTGAACAAACTGATTACATTATCACACGAGAATTTCTTGGAGTGAGAGCGAAAGGGCCTACAAATTTTTCGAGAAAATTTATTTTCCCAAAACTTCTAGGGTTCTGTTATGTGCCGCAATAAACATGGGGTCAATGGCTTTACTTCCCCTTCGAAGGAAGTTGTGCTACGAATTTTTATCGCTCAAGAAAAATACGTCGACCTTAGTTGGGTTTGAACCCACGAACGTTAGACCCACTCCAAGAGCATGGAGGTTGATTCATTTTCGTCCTTGGTAAGCGTCTCTTGGATTTTGTTTGAAAATCCATTTTTTTTATTGTTTTAATTCATGAGCCTCTCTTCTATAAAATCCCATTAGTAAACATTTAAAGCAGGTTGATGCATATTATAATCAAAGGAGAATAAATAACGGCCATCAAACGGAATTAAAAACGCTAAAGAAAGCCCTTTCAAAGAAGGAACATGAGCTCTCAACACGTTTTCAAAATAAACCCCTTCCCTATTCCCCACAGCTCCGTGGCTTTGAAAACGCTCATAGCCACTCCAACCCCCGCACAGTCACCATTCTTTCAAAACCTACTTTGACTCATCTCACTAATTCCTGTCTCTCATCATATCCTCATTAAGTTCTTTCCGTCTGTCTCTATTACACCCTTCTTTATTTTACTTTCATTTTGGTCACAAATTTAGTTGTATGTTTATATACATGGTTTCCCACTTTCTGTCCAAGCAAATGTGGCTACACTTCATGTAAATTAATCCTTATGAACCCTTAAAACGTTAGCGTGTTTAATATATATGTGAATAATCCGAAAGGGTATCAATAAATCAAACATCTCCAGACTAAATAGCTGATTTGCCCTTTTTTTTGCGCGGGAAATAAATATTTAAGTAGCTTTTTTCCTTTTTTAAGAATATAAAATTTAAAAGAAAAAAAAGAATAAAAATTGACGAAAGGAGAAAATAGATAAATATTACATTTTTTAGATGATTTTTTATTGTTGATTGGTTTAAACTGCGTGAGTAAACGTGAAAAATAGGTCACATGCCAGGAAAGGGATGTAATCTAAAAATATTTGCTTGAAAGCGATCATAATAGAAGTGAAACGATGTATTATAATGTCAAAAAAATAAATAAAAAAGCTCAAAATGTCAACAAACAGTGTAAATTAAATAATATAATATAATAAACAATGTTCTGTGTAATTACCTGCCATACTTTGATTTTCTAATACACATAGTAGATTTTTTTTCTAATTAATTGTGAAATTTTGAACACTTTAATTTTTGGAAACAGTTTTCAATAATTTCTGATTATCTGGGGGGTCTTTAAAATTATTGGCAGATATTATAGAAATGTTGTGCCACTACAAAAAGTTATGTTCTCTTTACGCTTAGGAACATAAAATCTTCCCCTACCCGATTCATTGACTCTTGTTTACAAATTTATAAAAAAATAAGACTCTTTTGGTTATTTAGGGTTGTCCCTCTACATGTAAGTAAATACTTCAGTTTTATACCACACAGAAAGTTTTCTAGATTAGGTTTGGAAAGGACGCACCCCTTCCCGTTTACGATCATTCATTTGAAATTTAATTTGTGTTCAATGTTGTTCTTGAGGTTTATCTTATACCTGCCTAACAAATCTCAATATTTTATTACAAGAAGAGCTAATAGTGTTTTTATATAAATTAGAACATTTTGAAACACCCAACCCCATGTCAGTGAACCACTCAGAAAAGTAAAATATTTACAAATTGGTAATTCCACTATATTTATTATACTTATTGTACGAGATGAAACTGCACACCTCCACATTTTATGGGACTGAAATACTCTCAAGAGGACAGGGCTGTGAAGGACCAACCAACAAAGATGGTTTACCTCTAACGTTCAGGAACGTATTGTGACACTGTCAGGAGACTCTCTACGGTATTTGGGATATCCGTCATGCCTGTTGACGTCACTTTTTGGAAGCTCCTTGGATAAGTTTTGATGTATGCACGGTGATCGGCTCAAGAGTCTGGATTGGCCATGTACTGTACCATATACAGTAGCCCCATGACTTTTTGGTGCTGACTGACAGCACACAGCTGACTTCTGACAGTCAACATTTAGGTATACACCTAAATTTTGACTGTCAGAAGTGACAGCTGATAAGCACATGTTGTTGCAGATCATTTAGTTTGGCGTAGGGATACATAATTTGGTCTGGTAACTTTTCAAATCTGTCAGTCCGCACCAAAGAAGCCATGGGGCTACTGTAGAGTAACCCCACGGCTTCTTTGGTGCTGACTGACAGTTCACAGCTGACAGCTGATGTCTTTGAAAAGCTACCATAGCAAATTATATATCCCTACGCCGAACCATATGATCTGTAAAAAAATGTGTTTAGCATCTGTCACTTCTGACAGATAAAATGTATGTATATACCTAAATGTTGACTGTCAGCTGTCAGCTGTGAGCTGTCAGTCAGCACCAAAGAAGCCGTGGGGCTACTGTAGTTGAATACACTTGAATGAAGTTGTAGGTCGATGTTTGAATCCTGTATCTCTGAGCTTGTCACTATTCCCCCCCCCCCCNCTACTGCTAAGGTATTACTTCATCTGCACGTGTGGCAGGCTCCTTTTTTGACCAAGGAGTCAAATAGAAATTGTTAAAGGTTACGGTTCCGGTTCTGGTTCTGGCACAATAAAGGTTACGGTTAGTTTCGGTTCCTGATAGTGTTCCGGTCCTGGTTCTTTAATTTTTTTTAATTAGCACAGCACCTTTCTATTAATTTGGGCTAAGTCAACGTACTAATTTCGATTATGGTATTTTAATGAATGAAGACGGTTATATTTTTATATTGAGAGGTTTCGGTTTTTCAGAATAGTGATTTTAAGGTTCCGGTTCCGATCACAGTTCCTTAAAAATAAATGTTTATTTCATTTATCGGTTACGGTTCCTGTTCGAGCCCCTTCTTTTGACGCTTATTGGTCTACATAAAACACTTCGTAGAACCTAGAACCCTATCCCTGTTTATAAAGTTAATGAATTTTAAATTTTAAATTAAATACTAGTTTTATTATGTGTTGGATTAACGCTGATTGATAGTTCATAAATAAACACGTGCTAACATTCTGACAAATTTTAACGGTCGTTACTATAGTCCTAGGGTTGGTCTTTGGATGAAATGTTTTTTGAATTTCAAGATGAAATAATCCATTAATCTCTCTTTGTATTTTAATTAGATATTTCTCCTTGATGACCTTAAAATAAATATAACCCTGACCGATTTTTAGATTTTTGGAGCCTTATTTCCTACTATCCTCTACGAAACATAAGCGTAATGAAATAAATTCTAAAACGGTCTGTCATAAATATTCTAAAAAATATAAAACCTGCATGGCAATCAGTTTAACGACTAGAGTGATACAAGGAAGTACCAACAAACTGACATTTTGTTTTATATGTAGTAGATAGTAAGTTAATTTAATTAATGTTTGTAAATTGAAGATATTTGAAATTCTCTCAAGCAAGCTCTAGCAAAGTACATTTTTTAATTTATCAAATTGATTTTTGAACAATTATTCCATGACTTAGTCTATCGAAATCTAACTATTGATTACACATTTTTTATTCACCTTTTAAAGTAAGGGTCCCATGTCTGTTACATAACAGAGAAATAAAGCTATCATTTGTTAATGAGTAATCCAAGTTCTAATTATTTCGTATGCTTTAGAATTAAGTTAGTTCGTAAGTCATGTGTGTATATAGCAAATATTTTTTTATAAAGTTCACGTTCTCACAATTAGGGAAAATAACAACATATTACCCATTTTGAATGATGGCTCCTGAATAAGTAGGCAAAATATTTCTGAAGTTTTCTGATGAGGAATGGGGGCGATTATAGTCTCTAATTCTTTTAAAATTATTTACAAGATTTTCTTATGAATAGAATACTTTGTATTATATGTATGTGTATTCATAGTATTTTTACCAGTACAAACTAGAAAAATATAAGACTAAAAAGTAACAATGTGTTAAAGTATTAAAGCCTATCACTTTTAGAAAATGTCCCATCTTTATAACAATGACATCTATTCCTTACTAACAAAACAATCGATATTATATATATCACCACGCTTAATTTTACTTAGTGGAATGTCCTTAAATGTAAAATAATATAAAAATTAATTCATACAAGTATCAATCGCACAGGGACTGTTGTGTAAAGTAACCCACACTCCCGCTTGTGTTGAATATACTGGCGCACTCACTCGAGCGCTAGAACGTTATCAACAAAATGAAATCAGCCATTCAAGGTTGACTGGTCATATAATAAAATGTTATTTTCTTAAATCAAAGCTATCAATGCCAAAATAAATATTGCAGGATTATAGAATTAATAATACAAAAAATGCTGCTGTAATTTTACTGAGTCGACAATACATTAGCTCGCTTGAAATATCAAAGTATTAAGAGTTGGTGAAATTCAAAATAAAAGAATGAAAGATTATCTGAATTTATCAAAATATTTGTAATAAGCCAATAGAAACATAAAACAAATTCCAGAATAAAATTAATTTAAAAATGTCGTCTAAAATTGAAAAGAATTTTCCTAGTTACAGCCAAACCAACTTGCTATTTCTCTTTGACCATATAATCCTTATTTCATTTTGTGAAACTTGCAGAATTTGCTCCGCTGCTCATCAATACTTCGAGCAATCATTTACTCTCATGTTAAAACAAAAATTGAGGCATAGACTTATCTTCAATTTAATGCGATTAAATATTTGATACAAATATTTTTGCAGCGGATTTCACTACCCATCTCGGCCAACTATCGAATTTGAAAGAATTTTGCCAGTATTTTGTGGAGATAAAGGAAAAAACGAAACGAAAACGAAAATATACCCTCAGTAAGCCGATCTGGGATATGAGCTTCTACCTAACATTTCCATCAAACCAGACTATACCACCTTGACGTTTAGTCCGTGGTCCAGGGTTTGATTCCTGCTATGGCCTTGATATATAATAACATAATGGCCTGGGGGCTGGGTGTAGTATATGTCTAGATTTAAATTAGTTTATAATACGTGTGCTGATATAATCAGACAGCTTAGAAAGTGCACATTTAATTACCCAAATAAATGAAAATGAAAACATATGTACATATTTTATGGAAGAAAACCAAAAAATACTTGTACCATTTACTGTACAGAACCAGCGATGCCTGGAAGATCGCAAGGATTAAGAAGAATTAATCCTGGGTAGCTCAGTGGTAGAGAATTGACGCATTTATCCAAGGGTTCTGATTTCCATTCCCGTGTCCAAATGCCATTTTAAAATTAATAAATAAGAAAAAAATTTGAATGAAGATAAAAACTCCTGTTTAAATTCCGATATATATATATATACAAGGGTAAATATTCAAGAACTGCTAAGAATGTAGAAAATCAAACTAAACATATCTACTTGGACAAGTTTTTTAAAATTTTTGCCAGAAATGTTTTATGGCTAATTGTAGGAATACCTACCTTATATCGCGTTCTTATCAATCCATTCCTCCACCGACCCTTCCACCCGCTCTTCCACCGACCCTTCCACCCGCTCCTCCACCCATTCCTACACCCATCTTTCCACCCACTCCTCAACCCACTACTCCATCCACCCTTCCACCCTTCCACCCATGATTCCACCAACATCTACATCAATTACTGTAATTTTTTTAACCTGTCAATGCTAATTAGCTAAAGTAATACCATTGATAAAACTAGGTTAATACTTTTCTTTGAGTCTTCGCCGGAACAAAATATTATTTAAATGTAAAACTCAAATCTTATTATTTTCTTTAAAGCCAACAATCCGGTTTACATTTTATGTCTTTTACATTTATTTAACACTATTTTAAACAATTATCTTTTGTAAAATCATATTTTATCATAAATAAATAGCTGGTAAATTTAGTGGTTTGTTATTAACTAAATATTACATTTTTGATACACATTTTTGCTAGTATCAGCGTCATTAATAAGTGAATGGCTATTAAATTGATACAATACCGGTATGGTTCAATTTAAAGAAAATACACAACGTTGAGAGAACAATGAAAATATTTAGTTTGTATAATATCTCATTTTGTTTTAATGGTTACTATGTTAAGATTTGGCGTAATTCTATAAAAGTATGATATTTCACTAATGTGCTCACTCAGTTTTTAAAATCTGCCCAAATTATTTATTAATAAAATAAATTAAATGTAAGCATATAATTAAGCTGGTGAAATGCGGCCTTATTTATGTCAACTCCTGTCAGGCTAGACTGACATGTCTCCCAGAGGGATTCGTTAGTTTCACGCGTTCGAGTTTCCGGCTAGTATATTAGCATATACATGAATTAAATATTAGGATAGGGATAAGGACGGTATAATTTAGAGGAAATATATCCAGCTTTGAGTGGAGAAGATGGGGAATACCCTTTAGAAGAATACACAATAAACAGACTTGGCTGGCATTTGAACCTCAACCTCCCTTTCTATGGCAAATCCAACTACAACTAAACTACACACTTATACCTCATTTATCGTGGATGATATATTATAATCTATAATGGGCTTGTGACATCGTATAACAGTCCAAAAATTATTTTATCCTATAGCTGATATTTATTTTGCTCAGTGAGTTGTTCGGCCATACCAGAGATATTAAAATTACATGTTCTTATATGGTAGCTATAAAAGGTTTCTTATGTCACAAATATAAATGCTTGTCTGTATTTATTAATACCTTTGAATATTCTCTTATGCATGGTATTTAACTCAGCTCCTTTGAGATAGTTATCAAAATAGAATTTTAAAGTATCTCCGGTTGTAGCATGTCAATTATATAAAATTGACATCTATACCACGAATCTACATACAAATACTAAATTATGACAATTACTATAGCGGAATCCAAAGAAGAGAATTAAAATTAACATATTTATGAATAATATGCTTCAACAGTTACTTTTCATGACTGGATGGGCTCAGATATAGTCACCATGCTTCCGAGAAGAAAATAATATAAGTGGGTAAAATAACTCTCACGAGAAGAATACTTATAAAAATACTATAGCTGAATCAATAGAAGATAATTAAAACTGATTTATTTAGTAATCATATCCTTCAAGACTTACTCTCCGTAACCGGATGGGATCGGATACAATCACCAAGCTTTCAAGGAAATTATGACGAGTATGTTGGGGACCAGCATGGTAAACCTCACACACGTCCTTGCTGAATCACTCAATAGTTGAAATGGACGGGACCGCCTTGGGACGAAGTCACGAGCCTAAAGCGCTGCTGCTCTTGCGGCGTTCCTTGGTACTTCTGTCTTTTACTTACCCCACTTTCTTTCTTTTCCTTCCCCCCTTGTGTCCGTCTCACCCATTGCCTGATATTTACGCTTTATTCTTTTTATTCTTGTTTGGTCAGAGAACTCGTATATAATGAGTGCCACTCAGATTCACTTATTGTACTTCACCACGTGGTATCACTGAAGAAAGAAACACCACTATATCACCTAGAGAAGTACCAGCTCGCCATGAAGTTTGGATCGTGGGTCTCGCCACGTCGTTGAGGGAAATACTCTTCGATCTTCTAAGTATCGACGCGTTATTAATAAGTCCATCAGACTTATGAGTCTATTATAACAGAATAGAATAGGTTTTCATGTCCTTCAGACTTAATTTGTATAGTCTTGGTGATTAAAATATTTGTCACGTCCTTCAGAATTAGTTGGTGTAGGCAAAGTTACTCTAATTAGTTCTCGAGTCTTTCAGACTTCTTATATTAGTCCAAGTGACTAAGATTTTCCTATGTCCATATGGCATAGCTTAACCCTTGTGTTGCCACCCAAAAAAACTCACAGCATCTACCACCCGGGTACCTTGTTACCCCGCCTATGAATTTCATGGTAAAAGCCCATTGTAACGAAAAATAATTATATGCATTCGATTAATATTTAATTATTCATAGGAAGGTATTCCTACCTCAATATAACAAAAATTAATTATGTACAGTGACCTTGGAAGTCCTAAAGCAGGTATAAAACGTGTGCAGCTGCACCGTATATTTCTCGTTTCTGTGCCGGCCAGGTATGTTGAACATGAAAGGGAAGCAGAAGGGTCAATATTTTTGTTCTTTTATACCTGAAGAAAATTTGAGAACACTTTTGAAACACTTGGACACAATCATGCCTATATACTTGGAGCAGTAAAGCTGTATATCTCAGTTTGTATCGTTCGCTCGAAGAAGCAAGACGTGCAGTCACTGCTGAGAGAGCTTGGATAGTTTGGTATATGTGTGCGTGTTATATCCGCTGTTTTTATTTTCTGGCTTACTCTAATATTATTTAGTGAAGTGTGCATAGAACTTGTGCATTATATTTGTGGAAAACAGAAGCAGAAAGCAGAAAGATGGAGGAATTGTCGAGAGCTCAGTTTTTGAGGTAACGTAAATATAATAAATACAATATTTGTATTATATAATTGATATTATTATAAGTGAAATATTATTGTAAAACATGAATTTATTTTTTATTTTTTAGATTGAGTTACGCTGAAAAAGATGAGTACTTAAAGAAATTACTCAGCGAAGAAGATGACAAAAGTGATGACCCTTCGGACAGTGAAGATGGGGATTGGTTTCCCAAC
>CABFVX010005361.1:12886-51821 GCA_902151425.1 Timema shepardi
TTTATACGTTTTGACGATTACACTACACGCCAGGAACGAGCAGCCAATGATAAAGCTGCACCTATATCTGATATTTGGAACATGCTGAATGCAAACCTAGCAGCGGTGTATAGACCAACGGAGCACTTGACTATCGACGAACAGCTCTTTCCTTTTCGAGGAAGAACGAAGTTTACCCAGTACATGCCATCAAAGCCTGCTAAATACGGTCTAAAAGTATTTTGGTTGTGCGACGCAAGTAATGCTTATCCACTCAAAGGGATTTTCTATACCGGTAAACAAGGTAATACTCGAGAAGTCAATCAAGGAGAAAGAGTTGTGAAAGAACTGGTCGCTGCTTACAAAGGATCTGGCCGGAACATAAGCATGGACAGATTTTTCACGACCTTACCGTTGGCAGAGAGTCTTTTGTCATAGAAGCTCACTATCGTCGGTACTTTGAAAAAAAATAAAACATGCATTCCTCAATAAATGAAACCGTTGAACTATAGACCGTTATTGTCAACGATTTTTGGATTTCACGAGAAGGTTACCATCTGTTCGTTTGTTCCGAAGAAAAACAAACCGGTGATTCTTCTCAGCACGATGCACAATGATGCTACGATCTCTGATGCAGCTCACCAGAAACCAGAAATGATTTTGTTTTACAACAAAACCAAAGCCAGCGTTGATACTATGGACCAAATGTGCATGAGATATTCCACCCAACGGCGAACGTGCAGATGGCCGCTAGCTTTTTTTTTACAATATTTTGGATATCGCCGGTGTTGCTGCGTACGTTATTTACTATGAAAATAATGATCTGCTTGCTAAAAAAAACTAACAGAAGAAGACTTTTTCTACGCCAGCTCGCAGAAGAACTAGCCATGCCAATTATAGAAGAGCGATTTTCTAACCAGCAAGTCATGCGAAATCATGCAACGAGAATCGCAATCGACAGTTACTATGAAAGGCCAGTAACAGAAGTGGTAACTGATAACAACGATCAACGAGACGCTAGTGGTAGAAAAGTTGTAGTTGGATCATGCTACATTTGCAACGAGCAGCCTATTCGAAAGAGAAGAAAGACAAGGAAGTCTTGCGTTGACTGTAATAAGCCCGTTTGTGATCATCACACAGCAAAAATCACAAAATGTTTGAATTGTAATCATTGATTTCTAATATATCTGTGTAAAAGATTGAAATTTAATTATTTTTTTGTAATTTTTCATAGAGTATTTGTATATTACTCCATGATTTTTGTCCAACAATCACATTGCAAAATGTGATAATTATTATTATTATATACAGCAAATTAAATAAATAAACAATATGAAATAAACAAATTTTGTTATTATTTATATCATAATCCATATCTACTTATTATAATTTTACAAAACACTTTTTTTGTATGATATACTATATGAAAATCATATTTTTCTATCGGGGTACCCAGGTACCCGGGGGGCTCATACGTGTGTTTTTTTTAAATGCAATTTTATTTTAATATGTAGAATTCAGATTTTGATAGGGAATCGGTCCAATCATGGGGATTCGAGAAGGTTTTGGCCAATATTAAAATATGTATATATTCAACAAAACGTACACCGGTGGGTACCCGGGTACCCGGGTGGCAACACAAGGGTTAAATATAGGAGCCTTGATCTCCAGAGGTTATAAGGACCTAGTCTTAAAGGTTGCTTTTCTCCACAAGTATAGTACTTCCTTTTTAGTCCTTATAACTAGTCTGTTTTCTCATGACACCGTGGACGTCATGTTCAGTTGTTTAATATTTGTATGACTACAAACAGGTTATCAGTCCTTTTTCTTGGACCCAGTTGGGTCTGTGTGTTGAATCAATCTTGTTGGTACGCTTTGCGTGTGGTATTAGTTGGGGTTGGTAAAGCGCGGAACTCCGCTAGTTTCAATACTATTAGCCCATCGTTGGCTCCTATTGACTAAGTATTATAAGTTAGTGTGTACTGAAGTAATGTTGTACCCCAGGGAGTGAGTTATTGTATGTACTATTGAGTGCTCTGACAGTACCTATTGGGAAAAGGACCGGCCATATTAATATTTGGTGTTGACACCTGTTTGCTAGCCATCTACCAATGTAATTAACAAACCTTTCTCATATCATTCATTACACATTGTATCTTTAGGACTTTCTTAAGTTCCAATCGAGCAAGCTAGTTCAAGTTATATATATAATAATAACTCTAAACTTATAGGATTTACAGTTAACTTTCATTGGTAATTGATAATTATTTCACTGTTTTTTCCTTTTAGAACCTACTGACAGTAGCCTGGCGCTTGCCCACATGTTTTGATAGAGAATAGGCTATTCCAGCTTTACTGCCTTTGACCATGATGCCTTGGACGCTTAATATTACCCGAGCAGCTGCAAGACAATCCTATAGTTTGGACTTGCTATATGTCAACACATCTTGTATTTAACGCAAAGTTTTACGTGATACACGATATGTTCACTTGTTTCCTGAACTTGTATATCACACGTTCAATTGTCAACCAGCATTAATATTGTATAACTTTTGTAATCTTATAACTCATTTATGTTTTTCTATAAAAATCTATTTATTTTTAACTTAATTATTTGTCTTGCGTAATTAATTATCTCAGCGATAAAATAGTTACACCATGACGTAGCATATGTATTATTCCTATAAAAAACTATATATTTAATAAATGTGTTCTTAACGTTGTTACCAATGCTGTACAGGGATCAATAGTTGGTTAGACAATGTAAACGTTGTGTATATGTATACTTAGCATTGTAACCAATGCTGTATAGGGATCAATAGTTGGTTAGACAATGTAAGCTTTGTGTATATGTGTACTTAACGTTGTAACCAATGCTGTACAGGGATCAATATTTGGTTAGACAATGTAAGCGTTGTGTATATGTGTTCTTAACCTTGTAACCAATGCTGTATAGTGATCAATAGTTGGTTAGACAATGTAAGCGTTGTGTATATGTGTACTTAACGTTGTAACCAATGCTGTATAGGGATCAATAGTTGATTGGACAATGTAAGCGTTGTGTATATGGGTTCTTAACCTTGTAACCAATGCTGTATAGTGATCAATAGTTGATTGGACAATGTAAGCGTTGTGTATATGTGTACTTAACGTTGTAACCAATGCTGTATAGGGATCAATAGTCGTTTGGACAATGTAAGCGTTGTGTATATGTGTACTTAACGTTGTAACCAATGCTGTATAGGGATCAATAGTTGGTTAGACAATGTAAGCGTTGTGTATATGTGTACTTAACGTTGTAACCAATGCTGTATATGGATCAATAGTTGATTGGACAATGTAAACGTTGTGTATATGTGTACTTAACATTATAACCAATGCAGTATCGGGATCAATAGTTGGTTAGACAATGTAAGCGTTGTGTATATGTGTACTTAACGTTGTAACCAATGCTGTATAGGGATAAATAGTTGGTTAGACAATGTAAGCGTTGTGTATATGTGTTCTTAACGTTGTAACCAATGCTGTATAGGGATCAATAGTTGGTTAGACAATGTAAGCAATGTGTATATGTGTACTTACCGTTGTAACCAATGCTGTATAGGGATAAATAGTTGGTTAGACAATGCAAGCGTTGTGTATATGGGTGCTTAACCTTGTAACCAGGGCTGTACAGGGATCAATAGTTGGTTAGACAATGTAAACGTTGTGTATATGTGTACTTAACGTTGTAACCAATGCTGTATAGGGATCAATAATTGGTTACACAATGTAAGCGTTGTGTATATGTGTGCTTAACGTTGTTACCAGGGTTGTACAGGGATCAATAGTTGGTTATACAATGTAAGCGTTGTGTATATGAGTGCTTAACGTTGTAACCAATGCTGTATAGGGATCAATAATTGGTTACACAATGTAAGCGTTGTGTGTATGTGAAAGCGAATCAGGAAACATCTTAGGAACAGGTCAGCATGGAATATAGCCCTATAAATTACATTTACTTATTGACAATATGTTATTTTATTTAGAGTGGGCACTTAGGTCTCATAGGTTAGAATATTGAAATTTAAATACTGTTTGGTTACAGCTGCATCGTACACTAATATGTTAAATAGGCAACATTGTTAAGAATGGAAAAACATGTCCACATTAAATCATTCATTAAGCTTAGCTTATTTTAAATAGTCAAGAGCTTAACCGCTCATAAACTTTAATTTTCACTCATTTAAAAAAATATGTATTTGTACTTTCTTAACGTTATTTGGGAAGTGCTAACATTACCTACCTTTTAAAAATACGTCTCAGTAATTATTAATGTATATAAACGTACCTGACTAACTAGTTGAGGTAAATCGGAGAATAAGGTTAATTTTGAGAAGATAAATCATCCTTAGTGAACGTGGTAAGCCATAAAAGGATTTAAAACACCCCCCCCCCCTCCCCCGTGATTCTTATTGGTAATTTAGCAGTGATATTTTTAAATCTATATTTATGTATTTGTTAAATATTATTAATTAGTTTTAAATATTTGTTTGTGGTTCCCCTATATCGTTTGCACAAATATATTTAAGCTGAATAGATAGATAGAAATACACTCAATGGCTACTTAGACCAGACATTATCTTGTAGAACCTTTACATTTTCTTGAAAAAACTTGACTTACAATATATACACCGACAAATCTTCAATGATAAATTTCTAAGAATATTGCCATCTTATCAACCAATAGGCTTTAAGACAAGATTGGGTGTCATGTCTGCTTTATAGTGTGGGCTTTAAGATAATAATAGAGGGTGACCTGGCGGTCTAGGGGTAAGATGTCAGACTTCTGTGCTGGCGGCCGGGGTTCAATCCTCGGTCCCGGCACAGGTTTATCTGATTACCAAACCCTTCCTTCACCTCTGACAAGACATCTTGTGAATGTGAGGAATGCCAGGCCTCCGCCGTGGTTCGGATTCCACGTTAAACTGTAGGTCCTCCATTTCATCTCACAATCACCCTACCATTACACATTAGCGTAAGTGCGTATAACCCGAACGGGTAGTAAGACATGGTGCTAATAATAATAATAATAATAATAATATGAGATAATAATAATTGATGTTATAATATTGTACTTTTAGTAAAAACTACATTAGTCATTCAAGAGGATAAAAGGTATATAGTGACAGAATTACGGTGGATTTTACTACGTCAATATTCACCAACTTGTCTCAAATTCAATTTAAGAGCAAAACTTATCTTCGATATCTCTTTTTTTCGAAACCCCGGAGATCAACCAACCCAACTTCTCGCAAGAATATAAGTCTTCCTCATCTTCCCCCGTCCCTTTGTTCTCTTATTTGTCTCTACTTTGCGAAGATTACTTGTCTCGAGGAGAATGTGAAGCGTAAATTAAAAGCTCTTTCTCTCTTTGCTATTTCCTGATCGCTGGCCCCTAAGTTTCTGTCCTCCTGATTTATCAATGTATCTTCTTCCTCCAGCAGCCTCTCTCTCACTCCCAACAAAATGGCGGTGTGTCCATGGATAGTGGTCGTCAAACTGCTCGAGCTAAGAGTGTAAAAAACATTGCACGAATACTGACACCGTCTCTCCGTTATATCATTTGATATATTCGAGTGAAGGTCCAAAGGAGTAAGAGAAAATAGATCTCACCACATATTCACATAGTGGAGAGCTTATACTAACCCAATTACATCCACTATCATGATAGTATTATTATTATTATTATTATTATTATTATTATTAATATTATTAGCACCGCGTCTTACTACCCGTTCGGGTTATACGCACTTATACTAATGTGTAATGGTAGGGTGATTGTGAGATGAAATGGAGGACCTACAGTTTAACGTGGAATCCGAACCACGGTGGAGGCCTGGCATTCCTCACATTCACAAGATGTCTTGTCAGAGGTGAAGGAAGGGTTTGGTAATCAGATAAATCTGTGCCGGGACCGGGGATTGAACCCCGGCCACCAGCATAGAAGTCTGACACCTTACCCCTAGACCGCCAGGTCACCGAACATTAAAGAAAATTGGACTTTAAGCATCAGGTCTCCACATTTATACTGATCTCCGATCTCCTCTTTTCTGATTTCAAACTAAATACTGGTGAACAAATGGTTTATATTTGTATATTGTTTAGAATAAATTACAAAATATTAATGTTAACAAATATTAGGACCACTGCATCGTAGAACCAGGCGTAAAAATTCAAAACAAACCCTGAACAAACATGGGCACCTTACCGGAGTGAGGCCAAAATAACTATTTGAATCAGAATATTGCTAATGGTTAGTAAATGTCGCGCTTTGGGCCTGGCTCCACAGAACTCAAATAACTAACACAACAGATGATATAAACATGTACAGTACAAATATTTTTCAAAGAAATAATTAAAGACAACTCATAAGGAAGGCAGATGTACAGTACAAGGTCATGGAGTCAACTTATCTAGAACTATAAGGAATCCAGGTTTTAACAACATCCAATCAGAGCTTATCGGGTAAATTCGGTACAAACAAATCTATTACTTGAGTAACGAAGAACAATATTTTAGTTTAAAATTATGTTAAATTGGCTTTGACTGGTAACAAAAAAACGCACTTTTTGCTTTTTTTAAAATGAGTACACCTTGACACCAACGCTAATAATTGCTAGGGCCTAATCTAGAATTAGAAATGTGGAAACAGGATAGGAACAGAAAGTGATGGCGAACCATTCACCGTGCACCTAGCTCAGATTTGAGCCTCTAATTCTTTCACCATCAGTTTGGTTACTACCATCGACCATCCATCGGAAATTAAAGAGAGTGCGTGTGAGATAAGGTTGTGTAACGAACAGCTTTAATGACTCATTTTACGATTGCAAAGAGATTGTCCCTTCTCTATAACTGAAATGTGGAACAGGGGGAACTCTGTTGCAAAGGTTGGCCGGGTAGTAAGAGAGTCGTCTGGGACTGGCTGTGTTGGACTAAAGCCGTGGACACGGAAACCAGGTATCATGTACTTGTATGAATTTATGTGTAATAGTTGTAGTGGTGATTGTACCCATAGGTGTGTATATATATATATATATATATATATATAATTTGTAAATAGTAAAAAAAGCGCTACAATTGGTAGCGGTAATTGTGAATTAACATTAAAATGGCATGAATGTGTGTACAACTAACCGTACACACTGGTTCTGGTGATTGGTGCGAGTGGCTAGTTCAAACCCAGCTTGCGACAGAGATCAATAGTTGGAGTGATGAAACAAATGTTTGTTCATGTGTATGTTTCTCTTGGGGGTAGCTCCGAGCGTGTAGAGAGGCCTGCCATATTGTGAGAGAAAAGTATGAGCAAACATTTGTGGAACGGTCAGGGGGAAAATTTAATCCACGTGATAGAAAAGAACTGGATAAATTACAGTTCTAAAATCGAGCTAGACAAACTATCGAATCGCTACTAAAACTTGCTACGAGATCAAGAGTGTTCGCGAATCACACATACCCGACTGTGAGTAGCAAAACAAGGCACAACATATGGTTGGCCCGGTTCTTGGCAGGTCTCGGGAGTGATATAAGACTTCATGTGCGGCAAGAGCGGCCTAAGCCACTGGATGCTGCCATGGGTTTGTCTCTTCAGTTGGGAGCTACAGGTTAAGTTGAGGCAGTCGATCGTGCGTGTCATGTATTTTCAGATGATGAATTATTGCAGCCGATAAAGACAAGTGACGCCTGAGCTGTAGCTCAAGAGCAGCGCAAAACGGGACATGGTGAAGTATAAAATGAATGCCGTGTCCACGATGTTTGTGAATCTTTGAAAAGTTTTGCAGGTCCCTCTCAGACCATTTAGCAATATCAACGCAGACAAGAAATGAAATGCTACCAATGCGGTGAACCAGGATATATTCATGCTAAGTGTAGTAGGAACAATAAAACAAAACTCGTGCGTGTTAGTGTGGCCGGAACCACACCTGCATGTGTTTCAGAACGGTACCGTGTAGTAGTTGAGAGTGTGGAGCTAGACTCGGCCGTGTTCGTGAAGGCAAAATTGTGGGACGAGCCTCTATATTTAGTGAAATACACTGAAGAGGTGGTTTTCCTCTTAAATGAGAAAGTTTGGCGACGGGCGTCAAATGTAAAACTTCAAACAACGAATAGGTCACTCATAAATAGATATAAATATTAATTATTTAACAATTTTTAAAACATAATATTATTATATTACAAAACTTTTTTTAAGGCTTTGGAAATGGAGGGTTGAATACGCACAGCACTAATAAGATATGTTAACGTAAAATTGCTTACTATGTCATGTATTCTCCTTAGTGGAATATGCTGTTCTTTTACCCCCATTATGTTTCTATGACAATGTATATTATTTCTTTTCCACTCCAGAATGTTTAATCTTAGGCAGGAATGGCTTTGTATATGGATTCAATCCCAATGTTTAATAGTTTGTTGTTACATACATAGCTTCTGATGTATAACAGATATTTATCATTTTTAATTTATTTATTGACATATTTATTTTAGGAGTAATTTTTCTTTTCGTGTTTTATAAATAGTATTTTCCTATTTGGTTACCTGGATGGCATCTCTCAGTTTCCAATCTATAAGCCTATGGCTCTCTTGTTAAGATAAAGGACTGAAAAAGTTTATGTCTTGTGTGGTAGCATTTATTTTATAAAGGAAGAGAAATAAATATTTGAGAAATATTGAATTTAAAAAATATATATTAAATCTAAAAAAGAAAACCAGCAAAAGTAGAGTAGAGAAATATTGAGGGACATTTTTAAATCCATCAGAGCTCAAAAATTTTATCGATCACTTTTTAAGATGATTATCAACACTAAAACTCTATTTCTTCATTACCTTAATCCTCCGGACTCTCATCATCATCATCAACATCATCTACTAAACGACAGCTCTAAAAGAACATCCATACTGTAGCCCTGATACTGCACCAAATCTTTCTGCTCCGATATACATAATATATCTTTATTAACGATCTATTTATGGTGATCAATCTCAAGATTGGTTTGTGGTAGCTGCCCATCCTGATACTCTTTCTGCTTATCTCTTTAGTTCTTGCGTCTTCTCCTCTCTTCTTCCACATGTTCTTCTAATATAGATTGTAGCAGTCCCTCGTGTCTCAAAATGTATTCCTTGTTTTTGTTAACATCTTCCATAGAACTCCTTGGTCACACATTCTTCTGGATACTTCTGAATTACTAGTTTATCCAACGGTTTCACTTTCACCCTCTATCTATCGCATAATATTACATATGTGTATGGTCTTTACTTCAGTGAAGTCCCTGTCGCCCAACTTCCACTTAAATAAAGCGTGATAATCCATATGTATCTTCTTAAAAACCCCTTCCTTGTCTCATTGCTGTTATCATTAGAAGTGAGCAGATTTTCTTTAAGTTGAAATAATTTTTATCTTGATAAATTCTGCAGAATATTTACCTTTTGCATCGCCTATCTCTTGTCCATCGTGCTCTTCAAATAGGTAGATTCACGAACATCCTCCATGACTTGATTCTTTATCAGTATTCGATCCTGTGTCTCTTCTGCTTTGAAGCAGACCATCATTTTTGTTTTTGTAGTGTTAGTCCTCATGTTGTATTTAATTCCTATACCATCTTCCATTTATTCAGTCAAGCTCGTATACAGGGAGGGGGGTTGAAAATTCAAAACCCTTCCTCTCAAAATTTAACGAACAAAATATATGTAGCTTTATTTATGGTTCAGACAATATAAAAATTAAGCCACAATTACAAATTAGGGGGCTCTGTAACCTTAAAAAACACTTCAGAAAGTTTATAGAGGTGTTAATATTAAGAATTTCTCCTAACCTTCTGCAGTTATGGTGTTATGCTACCATAAAAAACACTTCAGAAAACTTCTAGAGGTGTTCACGCTTTGCCACCACAGCAATGTCATCAGCAAATCTTACTACACGCCTCTTATTTCTGTATATTTACACCTAAGTTGGTTTTATTTTTTACCTTAACAAGAACAGTTTGAATACAGGTATTGAACGTAATGGGACACAGAGTATATCCCTGACAAGATCCTGTTTGGATATTTTACCCTTCCTGATGATTACAAAATTTTAATACCGCTGCCTGATTTTTATATAATGCTTAGATTATTATCTTTCGGTCTCTGTAGCTGGTACCAATTTTTGTAAAAATTTCAAACATTACGAGGATACCTCTCTTTAAAAAATGGTAGAGTTTGTATATTACTTTGAAAAATTTGGAGCCAAGAAACTCTGATTGATAGCCTATTTGTTTTATTAACTAGATAAAAAATAATAAAATAAATTGTATATCTGGCTGAGGAAAGGGTGTAATCTTTAAATTATTTTCTGATTTCATTTTCGAGGTCAGAACGAAATATCTGTTAAAACTTAAATCAAATAAAAATTAAGACAAAGGTTAAGCTAAGTTTAAGTTTCTTTTGAGAGACAAGATCTGAATCTATACGTTTTAAAAATGATATAACTGTAGCTTGGTTTGAACATTGGTGCATACAGTCAAAGATCCTTAGTCAAAATTCTAGTTCGATCAAATATTATTTGAAGCTTGATACTTAATCCAACATTGTTTATATTTCCATAACTCTTGATTTAGATACTAATTTAATCTTTCTATCCTCTTGCCAAAACAACATTCTCAAAACAAATAAAAAGACCTAGTGAGCCTAGACAAACTTTCTATTAGCACACGTCTATTTTATTTGTTAAGTGAAAGATGAGTCGACACCCGGGTCTTGCTGCAAGCGCAACTGTTTAGCAACATGATGCCTTTCTGGAGCTAGAAAGAGGCAACCCAAGCTGTAATCTCCCTCCTTAACCCCCACCTCCCCCTCCCCCAACACACGTGATCCCCAACCCACACTTCCACCACTAAGCTTGACTCATTAAACTTATAATTGTTTGATGCATCACCCGAAATGCCAGCACTATAATTTGGAAAATTTTTAGTTTTACAATAGTTTCTGAGGATAATGAGATTAAGCCTATTTATCAATATTCTTCCTTCACATAAAAAAACTTATATATTAACTTTTACACAATCTGGTTTCAAATTACAAGTTATAAAAAAAGTTTTACTTTCATAGGAATATTTCATACTTGAAATTAATAAAATACACTCATTTTATACATTTTTTTAATCATGGAAAATCGTACTTTTTTAAAATATTCAACAGTAAACATTTTTGTTGATCTCTAACGATAAAATTACGTTTGTATTTATTTATTTGCTTGAATAGAAATTTGTATTTTATCCCTTTTCATCAAACTGTAATTGAATAACCCACCTTGGTAGCGTTGTTGGTTTCGTGTCGAGCTAGACTGCTGAAGATGGAGAGATCAAGGTTCGAATCTCGTTCGGGTGAACTGGGAGTGGATTCTACTAAATGTTTCTTCCACTCTCCCTCCACGCAAATGCGGGTTTACTTCCTCTACATTTAAACTTCCCAATTACTAACCCTTTATAGTGATTAGTAATTAAGCGTATAACCCGAACGGGTAGTAAGACACTGTAATAAGTATTATTATTGAATATTATTTCATTTTTATTAGGGCTATTTAATGTGCATTTTGTGAACCAAGCTATTATATCTGCACACGACTAATCAAAATAACATAAATATATATCTAACACGTCACACATTCCTCACTCTTTAATATATAGGTGACCTGGCGGTCTAGGGGTAAGGTGTCAGACTTCTGTGCCGGCGGCCGGGGTTCAATCCTCGGTCCCGGCAAAGACTTATTTGATTACCAAACCCTTCCTTCACCTCTGACAAGACATCTTGTGAATGTGGGGAATGCCAGGCCTCCACCGTGGTTCGGATCCCACGTTAAACTGTAGGTCCTTCATTTCATCTCACAATCACCCTACCATTACACATTAGCGTAAGTGCGTACAACCCGAACGGGTAGTAAGACGCGGTGCTAATAATAATAATAATAATAATAATAATAATAATAATAAATCTATGTGAAAACAAATATATCAATACAAAATATTTCATTCCCGTCTAGAATCGAACCCCTGGACGTGCTACCGACTAAATAATTTAACCAAAGAGCATAATAATCAAATTAATTTTTAAAGGTCTGTATTAAAAAGTATATATATTTGTTTTTATCTTGGAAATTATTGGTTTATAGAAAATAAATTCAAATAAAAGATTTTTATCTTTAATATTATTACAACTTTACAATGATAAGTGATTACGTATCTTAAATATTTGCGGAAAATATGATAATTTTAAAATCTCCCCCAAATAAAGTACCCTTAAAGTAATTTTCATGAGCTAATTAAAATTTCCATCGTGTTTTTAACTACATAAAATTTAATCAAAATCGTTAGGGTAAATTTGGAGTAAATAGATTTATTCTCTTTTTTGACTTTCAATAAATTACTCTTAAATTTAGGGTTGGATATCTAACTCCAAAAACACAAAGGGGAGAACTTATGAAAACTCCAGATACAAAGTTTTAGCCCAATCAGTAAAATTGTTTTGGCTTTAGACCAGGCCAAGGTACAAACAGACAGACGGTATTGCAAAAACCACTATTTTTGTTCAAAGGGTCATGAAACGTCAACATTTATCAAAATCTCGATTCTAATTTTTGAAGATCACAATATACTTGCTCCGAGCAGTCGAGAGAAAGTAAATATTTGTCTACAAATCTTAGTTCTCTTTAGCAGTGTTCTAGCCGTTACTTGCCCTCGTGAACCGTGTGAACCGATCTTAGTTCTCTTTAGCAGTGTTCTAGCCGTTACTTGCCCTCGTGAACCGTGTGAACCGATCTTAGTTCTCTTTAGCAGTGTTCTAGCCGTTACTTGCCCTCGTGAACCGTGCGTGTGTGAACCGATCTTAGTTCTCCTTAGCAGTGTTCTAGCCGTTACTTGCCCTCGTGAACTGTGCGTGCGTGAACAGAAGATGGTCTTCCCGTTAAAAGTATATATGTTTAAAGTTTTTCCAAAAATAATACATCACTCTGGTTTTCCCATCTTCACTCCACGCAAATGTGGGTTCACTTCCCCTAAGATGTATTCCTCATCTGTACTCAATCAAATCAAGCTGTTAAAAACCTGTGTGCTGAACGTAGCGACAAAAAAGAAATATTAGTTATAAATGGTTTATAATCAAGTTATAGTAATAAATTAATGATTTTAAATGGGAACGTGGTTCACCGAGCTTAATTTAATTCAGTTTTTTTTAGATCTTAGAATACAATGTTCCTGTTAATATGGTATTCAGAAAAATTTAAGAGTAGGACCTTTTGTAAAGTAAAGTAGGCGTAGTGTGTGTGCATTCTATTTAATTGAAATAACATTTAAAAAATGACCAATTTTCACCAACTTTAACTATCTTTTTTGATTCATTTTTTTTAACAGCTTATCATTTAGAACTAAGTATTTTCTCTTTAGTTTTTCTATCTTCTGTACATACAAATTGTGGTGCACTTATTTTAATTCTAACCTCCATATACCATGTATTTAATTAGTTTGCGCAAGTTGCGACTGTACAAATTATGGAATTTAAAAACAACAATAAATGTATATACTTCATTAATATAGTAAATAGTTTTTTTTTTATATTTCTACAGTAATAGACAGACTAAATAAAAATGCTACAATTGACAGTAAATAATGATTTCCTAAGGTAATAAAGAAAAATGGTTCTCTGACAGGGATTCGAGCACTTACTTATCCTTTGACCTTGGACGTCATTATATAAAAACCCGAGATGGAGCTCAAAACTCGACATCACTTCTTGGAGAGTACATCGGAGACAGCTTTTCTTTTGTTGAGTAGTAAGCAACAAAGTTGAAAGGATCTGTGGAATGTAAGGACACTCTGAAAGGGGGCGAAGTATAGGAGGGTTAGAGGTGTTGGTGTGGGGACTGCCATGGCTACAGTAGCGCGCCTCTAGCGAGGTGATAATGGCCCGTATGCAAGAACGAGTAGGAGAAGAGGCGGAGGACGGTTGATTTGCTTGCAAGGACGAGCGCGCTCTTGAGAAAACTCGAAGGTAGGTCCCGACCATCCTTCTATGTTACTCCTATCCCTTATACATTTTGTGTTGTCAAGAAAATATGGCGCTCCATGACTACCGGATTGTCGCGTATTTAGACGTTATCGACGACTATTTTGAAGAAGAGCATAATCAAGTTGCTGTGAATCAACGGTGGAATATTAGGGATTTACAGGATTCCTATTAGGACTATTCTGACGAACAATTTCGTAAAATATTTTCTATTGTGGAAGGAAGTTGTATGCCAAGATATCTTCCCTATGTTGGAAATTGACAATCCCGAAACACGAGGACTTCTAATGCTTCATTTACAACAAATATTGACTACCCTTCAGTTTTATGCAACGGAAGGCTTACAGGTAAGTTTATACCAAATTGTAAATATACTTTTTTTTAACGTTTATATTATTTATTATTACTAAACTTACAAAAAAACATATATATGTATAATTTAATGTTTCATAATTTGAGACATAATAGCAAGTTACACGTAGAAAATATTAATAAACATTAATCTACTATGTAAAATTATTATAAACTACCTAGCTATAGCAAGTCTATATAAAGAGATAAAGGTTGGGTATCTATCAGAACATTTAAACATAGTAAACAAAAGTGTTTTCAAAAAATTTAAGATGGTGTTTTTGTTTATAGGCCTGCTTTCTTGGTAAAATAAAACTCAGGTTACGGTATTTATTATTCAAGAGAAATAGATCTATCACAAAAATGTGAAAAGTAATCGGCAAAGATTCCTAACCATAGGTCTAACTACGCAGCAACAAACTAATGTTCATCTATCAGAGCTCACTCTAAATTCAACACTTTCTAGTTCATCAAAAGAAAATTGATTCACTTGAATGCCGATATAAAGATAATAATAGTGTTAAATAAATGTGGAAATATTATAATTATTTTGAATGTTTTGTCAACTATTTTACAAATAATAGTCAATTTTAAAGTTCTGGGATCACCAAGAGGGATGCAGGTGATGTGAAAAGGCTGACCGAGACTTGAAGCGCTGGTGTAAGAAATGGCAACGACTGACTGGCACAGTTTGTACTTGGGAAATATGAAATATATGAACAAAACAAGCTTAGCTAGTCTGTTTGAATGGGAAGGTTTTATTAAATTTTAGATGTTATTAAAATACCTTTCATACCTTTTAGATGGCAAGTCATATGGTCTTCAGCTGCTACTTTCGATATTATCAAAGAATAAAACTAATGATGTAGTTACATTCTTACCATTGTCTACTGCACAGATAAATGTTTTTATGGCATTTTTTCTGCAAGTCTTTTTTACTAGAATACTAAATTAGGGTGTCAATGCACATAATCATTAAATTGCTTTTAATTATAACCATTTAAATTACATTTTCAAACAAGCTTTTTGAGAATGTAATTTAACATTCTAAGCATTGCAGGTCAACAGATGCAAGTTTGATTGATATTTCACATTAGAATTTGTAAACACATACATACATCTTAAACCTAACACTCACTATAAGAACACACATGTTATGTACGGTAACTAAAACAAGTGTCCATTATATGCTCTTAAGGACTCCATCCACTAATACTAGACACGTCCATTCAGATTATAAAGTCAACAAAGTCGTTTTTCAGGAGCTAGAATGTTTATAACAATAATGTAATTAATTTTGTAAACAATTGTTAATTTTCTGTTTACTATCATGAAACTCTCACCTATTTTGTATGTTTGTATCAATTGTTTGTTTATTAAAAAGTAAATAGTAGGCCCACCCTTCTTAATCCAAATTATATCTATAAATATAAATAAACTTATAAAATCTGTTTATGTGTGTGCATCTCTCTGTAAATATGAACTTTATAGTTTTTATATCTCACATAGCCTACCTGGTGTATCGAGATACTCCACAATGGTAGTGACAGCCACGGTGTAGCCTGTAGACCTCAGAGCAGCAGTTATGAGGGGGGGGGGGCTACCACCTCAACCTTAGAACATGATGGCTTGTGAGAACTGTAGGGACCTCGTCCAGCGCTCATCAGTTCCACTGTCTCTTCGACTAGTTGCCTCTTCCTTCTTGACTTGACACTGTCCCAATGTTTGCGCAGGTGGACCAGAGTTCTAAAATGATTCACAATATAATATAAACACAGTTCCAACTAGGTCAACTTGAGGTGCCTTTGTTATTAAACAAGAAAATATTACTAATGGCTATTATAAATTATCATAAGGCCTATATAAATGAAAGTTCCCACTATACAGCTGGCTATATTAATATACTGGTTCTAAAATACAATGTAGCATTTTATGAAATTTACTGTCTCTATAAACTTCAAGGTGATACTGTATGTTTGTGTGTTGTAATAGTTTTCTATTTATGAGGATGACTTTGTTAGTTTAGTTAGCCTACTATGTTTCCTTTGTGACTAGGCCTAGACCTAGTACAAAAATATTAAATTGAAGGTTAGCTTGCCAAGATAGTACTGGTCTAAAGTGCTAAATCAGGCCTACTAAGACCTACCAGTACACAATATACATGAAGTTAGGAGTAAAGAGTAGGTCAGTTCATTAATATATAAATTCCACTCGTTCTTAGAATTTCAAAACAACTTTTGTTTCAACAAGCTATGCAAAAATAAACGTTAGGCCTACAGAGAAAGAGAATAAAACTTATCGACGCTAGGGCCTACTCAAATTAATAGCATCGGCCTACAAATATTTTTTTGTTTTAATTTATGTTTGTGTTTACCATCAATAAGAAATACGTTTAAAGATTTGACTTTACTTGTGTTTATTTCTATAGACGATCCAATTACTATCATAATATACGTCATTTTATATAAAGTATTAAAGTGAAAATAATGTAAGATAAAAATAAACTTACCTTTTGGAGGTTAGCGGAAAATTTAAAAATCCTAGTAATTTGCTCCCACGCATTATTCTTAGCTGCGATGGTCCTAACATCATTTTTTTTTCATTTGACAGTTGGAAACTACCTAATTAATTCCAATAAATACCATTTCTCTTTCTCACTTCACCACACGCTCTTAATTAATTACGATGTGTGTATCAACATGCGGACGTATTTAAGCAGGCTATCAAACTTTATAAGCACAATCGACACTTTAGAAGGCAGTGATTGTAGATAATTTTATTTCCCTTCGGAGTGTGGTACTCCTGTGTATGATTTCTTCAGGTGACCTTGAGTGACTCAAGCCAAACGTTCTAGCACGACAAAGCTGCCTTCCTCACGAGTAGCCGACTACGCCTCTTCTCCTCCTCAACCCATAATCCAACATCGTTCTTGCATACGGGCCAATACATAGCACTACTTGGAAGAGAGATTTGCAAAACCATGAGATGTCCATCCGAATCACCATATTTACCATGTTGATCATCTCGCTAACCATGGACGTCCTGCACCTTCGTGGTTTACGCAACAAAAGAAGAGATATAATAGGACCTCTCGTCTACCGACTGTGGTACCAGAAGTCTTAGCTCATGTGTACTGGTCCATCGATGTTCCACTGAAGTCTCGAACCTCCTGGACGATGTTAAGCTCATGTGTTCTTGTCCATCAATGTTCCACTGAAGTCTCGAACCTCCTGGACGATGTTAAGGTCATGTGTACTGGTCCATCGATGTTCCACTGAAGTCTCGAACCTCCTGGACGATGTTAAGGTCATGTGTACTGGTCCATCGATGTTCCACTGAAGTCTCGAACCTCCTGGACGATGTTAAGGTCATGTGTACTGGTCCATCGATGTTCCACTGAAGTCTCGAACCTCCTGGACGATGTTAAGGTCATGTGTACTGGTCCATCGATGTTCCACTGAAGTCTCGAACCTCCTGGACGATGTTAAGGTCATGTGTACTGGTCCATCGATGTTCCACTGAAGTCTCGAACCTCCTGGACGATGTTAAGGTCATGTGTACTGGTCCATCGATGTTCCACTGAAGTCTCGAACCTCCTGGACGATGTTAAGGTCATGTGTACTGGTCCATCGATGTTCCACTGAAGTCTCGAACCTCCTGGACGATGTTAAGGTCATGTGTACTGGTCCATCGATGTTCCACTGAAGTCTCGAACCTCCTGGACGATGTTAAGGTCATGTGTACTGGTCCATCGATGTTCCACTGAAGTCTCGAACCTAGTGGACGATGTTGAGGAGACGGAGCTACGTTCATTCCCTCTACCATCCTTTTCTCCATCTTATAGCGTGTGCTTAAATTAGTTTGCTCCCAAAAATGAAAGAACAATCTACACCTAGTCTTCCCTGAGGAGAGACTTCACTGAAATGATCAAACGGAATTTCTCCGATCCAACCGAACATACGGTAGAGATTATTATCACCTATAAGACGTAGAAGCGACTCTTTCCTAAGTTGATCAAAGCGTAACTAGTTTTTGAATCCTGTGGCCGAGTTATTTTTATAGCAGTACAGTTTTTGTAATATTATGTAGCTTTCAAAAGCATTTATTAAGCTCCGTTGTTTGGTGATAAAGTTTGTTCAGTATAATTATTTGTAAAACCATTTAAGGTAAACTTACTATCATTAAATAAACCCCGTTGTTGGATGATATAGCTTAAAAAATGCATTTGCCTTGGTGTCAGTCTTACTTGTTGTACTGAGTCTCGTTTCACGCATTATTGGTTATTAACTGATAGGAGACGTTTACTTTAATGACTTTGGCCTATAATTTATATGTGCCTAAAATACACTTGGTGCTCTGTCGCATTGTGTCCTTGAGCAAATATTAACGTTGAGCTATATCAAATAGTAGCGAGAGAAAGATTAGGTTAATTGATCTTAGCACTTACTCGTATGTTCCCGTTTGTACTAATGGTACTAGTTTCCTTTTCTTTAGTACCGGGACCCTTGTTCCCCTGTGCTACTAGCTGATTATTGTAATTGTTTGCTATGTATATCATCTGTTGGTCGGTAAAATCCTGACGCACCACGCACCAGTTTCTATGGGGATATCCTAATTGAGATATGGCTAACCATTCTCCTTGATGTGGTTCGACCATTGCCTTAATGTGGTTGATAAACATATTGTTCACTCGGTTTATGTTCGACACTGAGTATTAAAGTAATTGTGGCTGTCTTATTGTGGGTTAAGTAAATGAAATACTGATATTTAATTGTCTTACTATATTACAGGCTCCTGTTCCTAAACATAGTTCCAAAATTGTTAAAGAACGAGATAAATCTCCTTCCTCTAATTGTTCTTTAAAATGTATCCACACCTGAACAAATTACTGTTATTTCATTATGTGCTCCTATATTCATACCTGTAATAGTTACAACCAGGGAGTATGGGTGCAAAATGTGTAACGGTCTACAATAATGAGGTTAACATCCTGAGGACATTTTTGTTGTTGACAATATGACACCCTCTATCCACAAATGTCGGCACTATGATAATTAACAGCGGTAGCAGCTCATTAGGTATCGCTCGCATACTGGCTCACACTATGGAGTTATTATCTTATGAGTTATCTTAAGGTCCAACAAGCTTCTCCTAGAATGAACAGGCCTGACAGGGATTTTTTGAAATCATGAAGGGTGGTGTTGTGTTGTGAAGGGGAGGGGGGATGGGCAGGGGGAGAGGGAAAGTAAGCCATCTCTTGTTCACAACAGTGTTGTCATAGAATACCTCTTTTTTCCGCTAAGGAACTTCACTGTCAATTAGTAATTTAGAACATAAATGGTCATTGCATGGCTCACCCGGGAGTTGTGGTCTTGAGTTTGAATCCTGGCTACTAAGAATAATATAATATTAATAATTTAAAATAAAGAACTTTTTATACAAGTCGCAAAGTATTTACTGTACCGAATACAACTAAGCATGTATTTACCAAATGTGTTCTTAGAAGAAAATAATACGTATTACTAGGCAATTTAATGAAATAATTTGACTGGTAATAGTTTAAAGTTTCTTTTATTATTCTTTTAGCACCAAGTCTTAATATCCGTTCGCGGTATACTCACATGTACTAATTACGATAATTAATTAGGGGCAAGAAACGTTTAATTTAGAGGAAGTGCACTCGTATTTGCGTAGAGAGAGTGGGAAAAAATTTACAATAAAACTACCCTCTGTACACCTGACGGAGATTGAACCCCAATTTCCCTCTCTTTAACGATCTAGACTACGACGAGAGGGGCATTTTATGGATCATGCTAGCACCGGAGCAGGTTTTAGAGTCCTTTATTTGTAGTAGAAAAAATGTATTACTTTTCGTTGTTATTATTATAATAGTTAACAGAGCTCATGATTGGCATCTTACAAACCCGCCGAAAAGCTGTAAAAAATGTTAGAATGCCACGTAGGTCAAGTGGCCTACAAGACTAGGACCAACTGGTCGACAAGCTTATGCATAAGAAGGCAAAATGATCGACAGCCAACTGGTTGACCAAATATTTCAAACTTAAGTGTGTCGAGTGATTGACACGTTTAGGAACATGTGATAAGAAATACAACTGTTCGACATGAGAGGACCTGCTGGTATACATAAGTCTAGATGGATTGACCAATGAACCACTTGACCGACAAGTTAATAAATTGCAAACAACGTGTTCGACAACACAATCGTAAACGGAAAATAACAAGTCTAGGAAATATTATTTTTTTAAATAAAATTTATAACTCTAATAAATACCCCCACTTGTGGTCACATGGTCCAATGCAACCTCCTCATTCCTTATTCTTCGTATAGCTCGAATGGGGAGTGAGAAGATAAGAAAAATAAAATTGGTGGAATTTCTTTAGCACCACGTCTTACTACCCGTTCGGGTTGTACGCTAATTTTGTGGATTAACTCTAAGTTGGTCTTTTTGGGTTAACCGGTTGGCTGTCGATCATTTTGTCCGCATATGCATGAGTTCAACCAGTTGGTACAAGTCATGTCCTACTCGTGTAACCAGGCCCAGGGACATCAAACAATATAATATTATGAACCATTGGTAACCAGGCCTCGGGATATCAAATAATAGCAGATTATTAACCACTGGTAACCAGGCCTCGGGATATCAAATAATAGCAGATTATGAACCACTGGTAACCAGGCCTCGGGATATAAAAAAAAGATCAGATTATGAACCATTGGTAACAAGGCCCTGGGACATAAAATAGAATATTATGAACTATTGGTAACAAGGCCCCAGTACATAAAACAATATAATATTATGAACCATTGGTAACCAGGCCCCGGGATATCAAATAATAGCAGATTGTGAACCAGTGGTAACAAGGCCCCAGGACATCAAATAATGGAGTATTATTAACCACTGATAACCAGGCCCCAGGATATCAAATAATGGAGTATTATTAACCACTGGTAACAAGGCCCCAGGATATCAAATAATGGAGTATTATTAACCACTGATAACCAGGCCCCAGGATATCAAATAATGGAGTATTATTAACCACTGGTAACAAGGCCCCAGGATATCAAATAATGGAGTATTATTAACCACTGATAACCAGGCCCCAGGATATCAAATAATGGAGTATTATTAACCACTGGTAACAAGGCCCCAGGATATCAAATAATGGAGTATTATTAACCACTGATAACCAGGCCCCAGGATATCAAATAATGGAGTATTATTAACCACTGGTAACAAGGCCCCAGGATATCAAATAATGGAGTATTATTAACCACTGATAACCAGGCCCTGGGATATCAAATAATGGAGTATTATTAACCACTGGTAACAAGGCCCCAGGATATCAAATAATGGAGTATTATTAACCACTGATAACCAGGCCCCGGGATATCAAATAATGGAGTATTATTAACCACTGGTAACAAGGCCCCAGGATATCAAATAATGGAGTATTATTAACCACTGATAACCAGGCCCCGGGATATCAAATAATGGAGTATTATTAACCACTGGTAACAAGGCCCCAGGATATCAAATAATGGAGTATTATTAACCACTGGTAACCAGGCCCCGGGATATCAAATAATGGAGTATTATTAACCACTGGTAGCCAGGCCCCGGGATATCAAATAATGGAGTATTATTAACCACTGGTAGCCAGGCCCCGGGATATCAAATAATGGAGTATTATTAACCACTGGTAGCCAGGCCCCGGGATATCAAATAATGGAGTATTATTAACCACTGGTAGCCAGGCCCCGGGATATCAAATAATGGAGTATTATTAACCACTGGTAGCCAGGCCCCGGGATATCAAATAATGGAGTATTATTAACCACTGGTAGCCAGGCCCCGGGATATCAAATAATGGAGTATTATTAACCACTGGTAGCCAGGCCCCGGGATATCAAATAATGGAGTATTATTAACCACTGGTAGCCAGGCCCCGGGATATCAAATAATGGAGTATTATTAACCACTGGTAGCCAGGCCCCGGGATATCAAATAATGGAGTATTATTAACCACTGGTAGCCAGGCCCCGGGATATCAAATAATGGAGTATTATTAACCACTGGTAGCCAGGCCCCGGGATATCAAATAATGGAGTATTATTAACCACTGGTAGCCAGGCCCCGGGATATCAAATAATGGAGTATTATTAACCACTGGTAGCCAGGCCCCGGGATATCAAATAATGGAGTATTATTAACCACTGGTAGCCAGGCCCCGGGATATCAAATAATGGAGTATTATTAACCACTGGTAGCCAGGCCCCGGAACAACAAACAAGACCGAGTTCCGAGTTGAAGCTGTAATTCAAACTAAGACTCTTTGTGGATAAGTTGAATGTATTATTTATACTCTGATTTTAATGGGAAGATCTTTATTTGACCACTAGAAAAGTAGCTAGACATGGGTTCACTAATTATTCATACGTCAAATCATATGATCTACATACCTTTGATGAAGGCCATTACTATAATATTTACATAAGTTATAGTCTGAACTGACTAAACCGACTACACTTTTATATCGTCAGTGCACGTGGATATAATATCATGAGCGAGGGTCGAATCCTGGATAGCTCAGTGCTAGAGCATTGACGCGCTAAGATCCCGAGTTCAATCTTATTATAATGTCAAGGAGTCATTTTATAACAAATTTAAATAATTAAATTATATTCTCCTCCATGCGGACATTCCCGTAGTTAAAATGGTTTTCAGCTTGTGTGTTGATATTCATTAGTAATTATTTAAAGAAGCCGTAATTCAAACAAAAACTCTTTTTGGTGAATTTAAATGTATGATATAGTTCCTTACCAACTCCAACAAGTAGGGAGCTACAATTTCTTTAGAAAATACTATATATGCTACATATATATATCCTTCGTTTGTTATGAGTTTATTACGTACCCAAGACCGTAGCCAGGCAATAATTTCAGAGGGAGGGGAAGGGGGGGGGGGGTCGGTGGGCACATCCCCCAATTGCCGGAAGCTAGAAATAAAAAAAAATATAAACAGTTCTAGAAGCAATCTGAAATGATTTTTTGAAACATAATCCCCTAACTTTAGAAGGCTTGGAAACATTCTAAATATTAAACACCTTTAGAAGCTCCTTAATTTGTGCTTGCATCTTAATTTTGATATTGTTTAAACCATACATAAAGCCATATATATTTTGTTCATAGCATTTTGGGGAGGGTTTGAAACTCCAAACACCGCCCACCCCTACCCTCCTGCCTATGCCCTTGTACGTATTTTAAAATATCGTAGATCAAATCTTTCATTGTTTTAAATTCATATCAATTCTTTTTCGATTTCACCTTTTTATTTCGTTTTATTGGTTTTGATGCAAGTTGCTCTTTTAGGATTGAATTTAGCCATATTCAATAAACAGGCAAAATTATGATAATTTTTAGAATATGCCTAAATAAATGCAGTACTCATGTGACATTAGATATATTTTCAAAACTTATGAGTTCTTTTTTATGTTCTATTTACAACCAGCAAAAAAACCCGCATATATTCTATACATTCATGAAGTTAACTGTAATATACAGATAAACAATAAGTTTAAAATCAAGACGCGTTTTGATGTACCAAGAGATGAGTTCCTTTGACCCTTTAAAGTTGAAGAATAAAACTAACACAGTAAAATACTATCCAAGATCCAAATTACTAGAGGAAGAAAAAAGTGACCAAATAAATGTCACATCTCGTCACTCAGGTAGTAAGAAGCGGTACAAAAATAAAGCACTTAAGGGTGAGTCGTGTAATGATATTGGTTTAGCTAACTCTAAATTATATAAAAAGTCATGGATGAAGGTAATTTTTCTTTAAAGAACATATGTAGAGTATCCTTTAAAGATTCATCCATGATGAAACACGCGCTTCTCAGAAATAATATGAAAAGGATTTCACCTTTAAAATATATTTTTATACAATCTTTCCTGTTAAAAGAACAACTGCACTATTTCCTGTTAAAAGGAACAACTCCGCAGTATTTGGTGAAGACGCCAATTCCCTATACCAACCAGAAGCTAGCATTAACAACACCTGTCACCAGGATTATTTCTATTAGTTAGATTTTACACTGTTGGTGAGGGGGAAAACATGTATGTATGTCATATATAAACCGTTGTGCGTATGTTTAAGGCATCTCCGGGATCCAAACATCTACACCGGGATCTCCACCCACGCACAAGTCAGTCAGAGCCATACACTGGCAGTCACAGTCTAACACAGTATAAAATAACTTACATTAATATCACAAGTGTGCAGTGATATAAAACATTTAATTGGAATATGTATAAGTAATTAACAGGTGTCATTTAAATATACCGTGTGGGAATAAACAGCCATCAACAGTTCTCTTTCTTACATTTTATTAATATACCGATTTAATTAGTGCTCGAACACGGAGCTATAAACAGCTAGTTAAACGGTATCTTTTCCGTACAGTGATGATAGGCGCTTAATCACGGAGCTATAGACAACCTACATATAATCACAGCATTATTATATCAGGGAATTAATCCGTAGTGTTTCAATCGACACCCAAAAAGGGGCGATTGATCCATAATGTTACAGACATTAGATTGAGACGTGGCAAACCCGATCCTTCCTTGGTGGGCTAGTCTGTGTTATTGGTAGGTACAGCCAAACAAAGACGTTTCAGGAAATGGACATAACAAATTTACGTTTACATTGATCAACGCGGTGTGAATAGTCAAATAAAAGAGGAGAGTTAAACTAATAAAACAAACAAATTTGAAATAACGACATTAAGTACTACAAAAAGATATGACATCAAAGTATCGGGGTAGAACACGAAAATTAATTGTAGGATAAAATTTTATGTAATTTTACAACTATTAAATAGCTTATAAATTAAAAAATAATTTTATTTAAAATATTGTATGTACTTAATTGCATACACTTCATATACATGTCCAGTTAGAATAAATTTAATTCCCATACATGAGCTACTTTACCTTAAAATCAGTACGTAAAATTGATAAAATAGTAAGTTTGACTACTTATAACTTGAGAACTGTAATAATTTGAAATAATTGAATCAATATTTATAGCTTATATTTATACACTTATTAAAATAACACAATAAAATTTTGAGGCTCGAATGACCTTAAGCAGAAATTCCTAAGTAAATACATTCCATCCTTGCACGTACTTGGTTTGTTACTATAGACAGGTTCTTGGTACTTTTTTGGGTTCAAATTTTAATTTTTTTACATCTATTGAATGCCATAATTGTTTTAGGATTATTTATTCTATAAAGATGGTTTACTAAAATTATATATTTGAATTTTATTTTTCCAATCTATAAATAACACACTGAATGAGAATGTTTGTGGGTTTCTTTCGAATAATTTACTTTTAATAAAAACAAATACTAATCACTAAACTTTTTTCTCTTTTTAACCTTTAAGACTTTTATAGCCCTTATTCATGAACACTTGCACTTCTAAGCCATAATTTTAAAATATAAATTATTTATTTTAATTAATTACAAGCATTAAACTAAAGGCTTTCTCCCGGGTAACGCCGAGTATTTCAACTAGTTAACAAATATATTTAATGATTTTCATTAGTTAATTCATTTCTGCTGTCTGAATTTTTTTTTATATTACGAGAAGATTATTTCAACTTCCGCTGGAGTAATTGGACAAAACATCAGACACATTATTAGCTCATCTGAATTAATCTAAACTTTATAGTTGAATGTAGTTGGTCTATCAAGGATGTCTGAAATGCTTGCCATATCTTTATAGCCAGGCTTTGCAGCAAAATGCGGAGATATTAATTGTCGATGGTAACTGTTCCAATTGAGACACAAGTTTTCTGTTAGACTTCTATCTATTCTATGCTCGACGATCGCAGCTTTCACAAGAGATAATTTTCTTGCCTATCTCTATACCTGTGATCGCTCAAAACCGTTTCATAAGTCCATAGTTTGAATGATGCACTTTTACAGATCTATCTTTGTTCATTTTAAATTTATTCTAATAAAATAAAAGGGAAATTTTATAACTGCAAGGAAAGTCAAATTAGTAGTAAATTGATTGTTATATCTAACGAACAGCTATAATACAAAAAGAATAACCATTTATTTAACTGACACAACTCTGAGCCAGAAGAGAATATTTTATGTCCGAACATATCAGACCACCAGATTCAGAGGTTGTCCAACGTGAAGCAGATGTTTTACTGTTATTTCTGAGTGGCACGCACGTTATTGGAAGAGAGAGAGAGATTAAGGTTAGAAGGAGGTGGAGAAGGTGTCAGTGACTTAGAAACAAGTGGATAACGCTTGTTTTTGAGGAACCAATGGACAAGCAAATGTTAGAATAGACTTACGGAAAGTAGATTACTTGCATGGAAGGGATATCCAAAATAGATACCCAGAATTTAGAGAAAATTTTAGAACAAGCATTTTTAGACAGTCATTTGTAATAAAAGTACGGTACTAACCTAATAAGTAGGAATTTAGAGGCATTTTAATTTATTTATATTTAAATTATGATTTTTAAAATAAACATAACCTTAAAACCCTGCGTTTTAATACAGGAAAAACCAAAAAGTAATTTAGTGGATACCCCTATCCTAGGCGCATTGATAATTTCCCTCCTTTAAATCCTGTAATGTTGAACTTTAATGTGCGTGACCATCAAGTTTGTGCTATTGGGCCTAACTATTTATTTTTATTAATAATATATAAAATAGTTTATGTTGTAAAATACTTAATATATACCCATGTTTAACCAAATTATTAGATGAATTTTAAATTATTTCAAATTCATATAAAATCAGTCCTCAATATATTTCTCTTGAAAGAATCTTTCCAAATAAAAAATGAATATATTTTTATTTTCATGTAAAATATTCTTCAGATATATATTTCAAACAAATTCATTACAGCCAGTACAAGGTATTATAGTTTTAATGACAACAAAGGGATAGAACATTTTTAAGTATTAGTATTTTTGAGATACTTCACTGTAATATTTTAGTACTTTGAGTAAGTGTGTAATAAAAAGTTTTCTTAAGTTTGACTGAGTGTAAAATTGTTAACTTTTTTTTAATGTGAGTACCCATGTCAGACAGCAATGGAAAATATGACGAGCGTAATAAAGTGAAACAATGATTTATTTTAAATGATTATATATGTAAATGAAGATTGTGGATGTATTGGGAGAAGGGAATTTGACTAAAAAATTCAATATCCTTCACGCATGGATTCTTTTTCTGTAATTAATTACAAAACTTCAAAGCGATTATTAACAAATCAAGAAACTATTAAATAAATGTGTATTTTGTCTGTTTTAAGCAGCACTTACGTACTGACTTATTCAAAAATTAATTAAATACAAATAATATTCTTACATTAGTGAATATAATAGCTATTTATCGGCCTTTAAGACCAAGGTAAAGAAGAAATATATATGTCGTGTTATTTTGTTTGTGCATTTTGTATATAAATTACTTGCTATACAATTTATCATAGTAAACTATCAATAATTGTATAGTACTTTTCCGTTTTGACATATTTCTTTTCACACAAATTTCAAGTACAGGCTTATACTGTGGAAAACTTATCGCATATCGTACTGTAAGCTATCGTGGAATTTTAAAATAATTATATTACAAGATGTGGTCTACTGTGTTAGACATTATAAGGCACCAACAAGCGTATACCATTAGTTAAATAAATATTAATTATTTTCCATATACTTTGGGTATAAATATTCCTGTCCAAATATTCTTTTCCGCTGGTATTACCCCTAGCATGTATATGAATACCTCCTGCGACACACAATTGTAGTACAAATAGCATTCAGGGTTTAAACATGCACCGTCAGATCCACGCCAGAATAGATTATCGTGACTTGTTCAGAGGGTTGATGATACATGTGTAGGGTTGATGTACACAACCGACATAGAGGATCCAGGAGTTCTGCGGATATGGAAATTGTTGGTCCCCCTTTATACAAAATAGTTACAAAAATAGGGTAATGTGGTACGCCCGGTCTGATAGTAAAACACATTGCACTAATACCCATACATTTTTTTTTAATTTTACTAATAATTTTGCTCCATTACTTAGAATGTATTCTTATTTTTACCACACACACCCCTATATTCTATACTCACATATGTTAAGTGGGGATGGAAGGGGCACAGAAAATGCTAGTGTTTTCTTTTTAGTTTGTATGGCAACCCCCCCCTTTTTTTTTCTAAAGTAAATCAAATATTGCTCCAATAGAAGCATATAATTTAATTTTCTATACAGGCTGATACCAACAGTTGTTGAATATTTGTCATGAGCACAGCGGCATTAGATGACAAACATTTTAAATGAGAAGAAAAACTAGTTATTAAATTTTAGGAGAATCTTGACAGATATTCATGAAATTTTGAGGTCACCACGTGAAGAAAGTTAAATTTTATGTTTGTTCAAAAGCAATATTTTATTTATTTTGGCCAAAATAATGTTTTTCCATAACATTTAAAAAAAACACTGGCTTTTCCTCACCTCCCAACTTAAAGCTACGCCGGGAAAGTTTGTTAAAAAAAAAGCAAGGCGCAGATAGTCTAATAGAAAATGGCCCCTTTATGACACCCCCTCCTTCTCTGATTGGCCCTACTAGGAGATGCATACGAGGCTTAGAAACCATTTTATTTAATATACGACGGTGTTTACTTATAGCAAACACAATGCAATAAACCCCTGATTTAATTGTGCATTAGTTATACCATTCTTGGTGGCTCGAACTTATGAACCCAATAAAGATGACTAGTTTACTGCGAAATAGAATATACAATAATAGAACATTTTAGACAACAGTCTAAATATATCTTTAGTAAGGAGTAAATAAATATAAGTTAAGACTTAGATATGGTTATTTAATTAGTTGAGGAAATATGATTTCAAATTTAAGAATTTATAAAAGAGAATACTGATAAAAAGATTCACATACAACAGAAAGACTCTAAATAAAAATTAGTATAAAACAGAATTAACATAGACAATTTATTTATGCTCTTGGAATATATATATTAGATTATAACAAAATTTTATAATATTAAAATATTTCATATACTCAATAATTAGAGCATTCAAAAGAGTCAAATGGTCATACTATCATTGATAACATTTTAAAATTCAATACAAGCGTAGTTTAGTACAAGAATGAACGACATAAAACTTATTTAAAACAACAACAACTTAAATAAGTTAACATCTCCAGTCAAAAGTTTTGATTGAAATATATATTAATTGAAAGTTGAGTTAATTTAATGAAAGAATTGGTTTATGTCTAAGTCTTAACTGAAATCAACGTCCCCATTACTCCTTTTTGCTAGCCCAGATCAAATGGAGAATTCTGGAAGCTTATTATCCAACCTGTTTTGGTAATTCACTAACGTAACATATTCAGTGGAAACTGTAAAGTCAAAATTAAATATTCTTTAAAGAAATGTTAAAGAATTATAAGGTTGAATAGAGAAAATTAGAAAATTTAAAAGATTATATAGGAAAACAAACTAACAAACTTACGTCGTCGTTGGTTGTAACGCAAAGTTTTTACACGACTGGAATATATCAAATGGCAAGGTGTTGTGTGTCTTAGATTATATGTATTGAAAAAAGTGAATTGTTAAAAGCAAAATAAAAGTTATAATTTTGAATTCCCACTACTCACGTACATGATATTATCGTAATGAGAGAAGCCAAGACTCACAGAACTATGAAGCAGGTAATTATATTGTGTTGTTTTTACTAGTAAGCTCAACACAAGGGATAGCCACGACTAAAATAAGACATAAGGTTCAAGGAAGTTAGTGGAGTGAATATGGCCCCAGAATTTACGTTTTGGAAAGAAAAACAAAGTAAATCTCATACAAATTTATAGCTCAGCGTATCCCAACTAGTTTAGAACTCTCACCTTCACAATAAAGAACAATGATTTTAAAACTAGAATAGTTCCTTATCCCTCCGCCGAGGATGGCAACATTAGTGATACTACCTGTGACGTAGTATCTAGTTTATTTAAACGTATTTGATATTTTTCAGTGAGTTTTAAACATACATTGTTGAATCAAACAACTTGCTATTATTATTATATAATTCTAAAACTATCCTCACGTTGTCACAAATATAATCAGTCTAATTTTTTCTTGAAGTACTTTATTTGTAATTTTGTTTTTAAATCATCTACAATTTACAAATAAAGCAGACTATTTGTTGTAGTCATGAAAATAGTCTCTGACAGAATGTAAATTAAATAGTTCTAGAAAGTATATGTCAATCTAGAATTGAAAAAACGCTAAATTTAAAAAAAAAATGTTGTCAAGTTGTAAATAGTAAAGGGAGTCGGAATCGGAAGAGGGGAGGTGTCCCCAGCATAGACAAGAGCTCTCACAGGCTAATACATTACTAGTAGAGGGAGATGAAATAATAATAATAATAATAATAATAATGATAATACTAGAATGACTAACTATTTCAAATAATCTACGTGATTGACCCAAGGTTGGATTTTGAATATTAAATAAAACTTAATATAATATATTTAAGAAACTTAAACCAAGTATTAGGATTATTTTATGTTATAAGAATAGACTTACAGGAATGAAATGTATTTATTATATTTTTATACTATTACAAGTATGTACGACATTTATGGCGAGGAACCAGCTGACAAGCACATTGTGCATAGCTGTAACATGTTTAGTGAATAAATATGTGCTCTTGATACCATAAATAAATGTATAATGTGTATACACGGCAGTGGAAGAGGGGAACTATATACAAAGAGTAAAGAGGCCTCACAGGCTAAATGACTTTTAGTTAATAGAGTGTGTTTAATAGGCAGCGGAATAGGGGAAGTGTCATCAATAAATAGTCCAAGTATTCACTGGAGGAATAATCCAAGCGTGACACAATGCTGATATCATAAAACTTGATGTGAAGTAGATTGCTTGGTATAAATATAACAAGTGAGTAAATAGATTATTTATGTTTTTAAGAATATATATATATCTAATTATTGACTAATGACTACCAGTTTTTAAAGCGTATAACCAGGACGGTTAGAGAGACGCAGTGAATAAAAACAAACTAGTGTTTAAGTCTGCCTAATACACGTTATCAAACTTAAATTGTTTTCATGACTTTCACTGGCGATGTTTGAATTAATATAAATGCTAAATCTTTCTGAAAATGTATGTTAAAAACTATCAAAATAACTATTGAAAATCTCTACGTAGATTTGAACAAACTACAAGCTGCTACTACAAAACAAAACTATAGAAATCTCCTATTAAACATTATTGGAAATACTACAGTTATAAAATTTCGACTTTCGGTTAACGCTTTCAACATTTTATTGGTTTCATATTCTGAAAATTGAAAAATGACACTTGGACACGGGAATCGAATCCGGAACCTTCGGCTTTGTACGCCAATGCTCTTACCACTGAGCTATCCAGGATTCGTCCCGTGCCTATGGTCATTCTTCACCCATAGTTTAAGGCAGAGTCTAAGATGGACGTGGAAGTCGTCAGCTTATAAACATGTGATTATCTAAGATCACAGCCATCAGACAACAGCAGCCATTAGTGACTCGGTAGTTGGCAATTTTGCGGCCAATTGACAATTATATATATAATTGTACAGGATTACATATATTAATGAAACAAATAGCCGAAGCTATTGTTAATGCATTTTAGAGAGGTGTCATTTTTCAATTTTCAGAATATGATATCTATTAGGTAGTATCCTCTCTAAAATGCATTAACAATAGCTTCGGCTAATTGTTTAATTATTTTATTGGTTGTTTCACAACTTCATGTCATCACATTGCTATTAAACTCCTCATTTATAAATTTTGGCAAATAAAAAAATGTAAATATTGGTTTTGAGTCGAAAATGGAGATAGATAATGGTTTTACAATCATTTATCCTAAGAGGTTTGAGTAAAAATAACATACACTTTTAGAGACTTTCTTATATTAAATTACTCTATGGCATTGGGGAATTGTTGCATTAAAACTTAAGTAGTATATCTTTACAACTAAAGCTCACAAAATGATAGTAATATATTTGCCAATATCTCAGAAACTGTTGGTTTTATAAAAATATATTTCTTATAAGAGTTTTTTATTTATAATAATACTACAATTTTGCAATTATAGGTTATTTAGTATCCCAAATAGTTGTGGAGATACGGAAAATTAGGCTTCTGTAAAGAACCCTAAAAGACATTTTATTTAAAAAAAATGAAAATAACTGGTTTATTTATAATCTTAATCGACGCATAGATACGAATTTTATTCTAAATTGTTAGAGCCGATTTTGAGAAAATAGAATTTTTCACTTTTTGCCCTTCAGTAAACTACCCTTAATCCTATGGTTAAATATCCAATTCCAAAAATCCCTTGGGGTAACCCTATCATAACCCTAGATACCAAGTTTTAGCCTGGATGGTAAAATTCTTTAGGCTCTAGTTGGAGGGACGGACAGACAGACAGATGGAAATTCAAAAAACACTTTTTAGGGTTCGTAGAGTCATGAAACGTCGAGATTTATCAAAATCTTGAGTTCGATTTTTTTTTGACGCTCACAATACTTTCTCAATCTGTAAAATAAAGATAAAGGTTTACTTCTCTCGCAAATAGGTCACATGGGTATTTCTATTTATAAAAATACTTATATTATTTTAATTTAAATTCATCCTGCCAAGTTGGAAAGAAACAAATTAATTTTATAATAAATTAAGATAAGGGTGCAATATTACTTCTCTGTTCTTGGTCGTAGATGATGTAATTTTATTTTAATTTGGTTAGAGTAAATAATAACTAATCAGCCTCGTGGTCTAGAGTTCGGTGTCCCTGGCCTCTGACTATTTTAAATAATTTAAATAGTCCTTTAGTTAGTCTGTTAAATAATCATTGGGTTAACTGTTTTACAAGATGTTTTTAAATCTGAAATCTGGAAAATTGTTAATCCTTTTAAAAAGTTTTTTTATGAAAAAAAGTTAAGCTGTTGTCACTCCATGCAGTTTCTATCTTAGTTTTACCTAAAGTGACATCTACGAAAGATCTCATTACTTAGCCCTAGTGAGTAAAGTTTTTTAATAGTTGGTCATAAAAAAGGTTTTCAAAATGTTAGCTTAGCATCCTATCATTTGATTCACTATAGTTTTGCGAGTGTTAACAATTAAATTATGACATTTTTTGATATTAAAAAATGAGGATTAAATATACCGGTTTTATGTTCTGTACCACATGCTTTTTATACCTTACTGTCATGCAAATGCTAGTACAATTTCTTTAAATTAAAGCATCCCTTAATACGTTAGTATCATCATAATAAAATAAATGCAATGTTTTAACTTAATTCATAACATGTAAAATTATTTTAGAACAAAAAGAAATGAAAAATCTTAAACAAGCATAATATATTAAAAAAGTTACTTGTTATTATTATAATAGTTGGTGGTTGCTTTCTAGACTCTACAGTATACCAAATGGCAAAAACATGTATTCACTCCGTTTTTTGAATAAAGTATGTTAACATGGTGCAATTAAGGGACATTTTTCAACGTTATCAAATAATAAATAATGTAATTACTATCATTATCACACATTCACTCTAAGATGCAGAGCTATTAATTCCATAATAGGCTTTTTTGTTAGGCCTGCGGTAATTTAATAACTATCGTCTAAACCACAATAGGTATCCTTCCACCAAACCGTACAGTGTTTGATCGAATCTTAACTTAAAATTTGATCTGATGTATTAAAAGATGAAATATTAGAAATAAACTTAGATTTTTTTTGTTTAAGGTGAGTTTCTGGTTGGACTGTAAGGTCATCAATTAAACCCAGCCATAAAAATAGTTAGCCTACAATTTCATGATTTTGGGTAAGAAGCTTTATTTTATTCTAACTATTGAATATTGATTAACTAATTTATAAATTATCTTTGCGCTTTCACTGTAATGTTTGGTAATAATAGGAATTGTATTTTCTGTTGGCCTAAATATTGATTTATTACATTGAAAAATTGCCTTTTATGTCACCAAGTTTGCGTACCATTATAAACTGGTTTAAAATTTACCCAAGCACCTTGATAAATAATATCTATACTGTATTTAGGCCAATAAGTTACATCGAATTGTTACAATATAGAAGCGTCAACAGACTCACAAGGAAACGGCGATTACAATGATAGGCCCTTTTATAGTAATATTAATTCAATTTTTTTTTTCAAAGCAACTCATATGTATAACAAGTGATTGTAAATTATTGTTTAAGGTTTAAAAAGGTCTATTTAATTTATATAAATTGACTTAGCCAGCCGTAGAAACAAGTTTAGTTTTATTAGACTGGAATAAAGACCTACATAATAATATATTAATATCATATTATTTGAACATTTAAATACATGTTTTATAATATTTGAATTACTTTTCCATAAACTGTTTTAAATTTGGTCTGCAATATTTAGAAAATTGCTAGACCAATATACTATCAAACCTATTGTCAGACGCAAAGAAGATCGAAAAATATAATTTTATAATTTTAATAAGATGCATAGGTGCATTATTATTTTCTGACGACTGGAAATTTTGAGCTCCTTCTAGGAAATACAAACACATTTTTTGCTGATAAAGTAGAAAACATTTTACCATATTAATAGGGCTATTTTGTAATTATTTAATAATAGCTATTAAAATTTGCAGCTAAATATCACATGACTTGGTGCATGAATGCGTGAAAAAAATATCCAGTCATCTTTTCGAGCTGTCAAATATGTACATTACATTCGTAATCCAATTTGGGTACGGCTACAACCGGCTTCAATAGAAAGTAAGGGACCTCATGGAGGGGGTAGTAAGTAACAATGGTGTGAGGCTAAATTCATGTTTGTATACGTCAAGTTGGGTGACCTGGTGGTCTAAGGGTAAGGTGTCAGACTTCTATGCTGGCGGCCGGGGTTCAATCCTCAGTCCCGGCACAGATTTGTCTGATTACCGAACCCTTCCTTCACCTCTGACAAGACATCTTGTGAATGTGGGGAATGCCAGGCCTCCACCGTGGTTCGGATTCCACGTTAAACTGTAGGTCCTCCATTTCATCTCACAATCACCCTACCATTACACATTAGCGTAAGTGCGTATANGCGTAAGTGCGTATAACCTGAACGGGTAGTAAGACACGGTGCTAATAATAATAATAATAATAATAATAATAATAATAATAATAATATACGTAAAGTTAAGGTGTAGCCCTGTGGTTAAAACCGCAACTAATCCACCAATCAGTCAAAGGACGTAGGATCACTCAGTCCTTGTATCAGTGATATTGATGACATCACGGGGTTTATTATCCTTAAAGGGACTTTTCTAGAAGGCTATATATCGTACTGTAGTAATAGTCACAGAGTTAGGGGTCATTAAACTAATTCCTGTTCACACCATATGGATGGGCAGATATTTAACCTATTTGCCATTAATATTAAAAGGTTTACATCCACACAACTATAATAGAGATAACTTAACATTCAGTTTTAGTCACGCTCTAGTTAAAATTGCTTATTGTTTTCTGGCATTGCCTCCACATGTCCAGGTAATACTAATTTATGATAATTAATATAATGGATTAGGTAATAGTAAAAAGATTTTGAGAGGTATTCATCCCACAATTGCTTGGAGGGAGAGTGGGAAACAATTTAGGAAAACCACCATCAATAGAAACAACAGGGATTAGAACCTTGATCTTTACGTCATTAGCAGGCCAGTATGGCACTATAGTGACGCCTTAGACTATTTAGCCACTGAAGAAGCTCTTTAATTTCTTAATATTGTCCTTCTTCAGGGTCTATACTTAAATTGACTATTTTGTATATTAAAATTTTTGTCTAGATAAGTTTATTTAGGATATTTCACCTGCAAAGGCAGAAACGTGGATTAGGGCCTAGGTTTCATAAACTATAGTTTCCTGTTAACTGGTGTTTATGGGTTTGAATATCAGACGTATGTACCTAAGTATCTACCTCCATTATTTACCACTCTTCCCAAGCGCTAATGGGGGTACATTTAATATCAAATTATATTTATTTAATCATTATCCAGTTAGTGTACAGTTATGAATATCACAGATGGGTAGTAACGAGAAAATAAACCTCCAATAGTATTTATTAATGTTGACCTATATCTGGTTAATATACAAACAGAGCCAACTCTGTCCAGTGTCCAACAAGCTCTAAGATACTGTCCAAATAATGTTTTCTTCTGGATGCCATGTGACTGTTAGAGCCACGTCTAGGTCACGTGATTGATTTGTAATACAATTAGAGCTATAGATGTATTATTTAGCCATTAATTGTAAATAGAACAACACAGCTATTTATAATAAGAAATTAAGAGGTGAAAATTAATATAAACTCTATTCAAAGCTAGTTTAAACTATACATGACTACTCTAATTATCATTGTTGTTGCTTCTAAGCGTAACTTCATATTGCCTATTATATTTACAATAATGTAAAATGGAGGAGGAACCTATAGTTTTAATATATTCTCATTTTATTGACGGGATAGTTAAAAACACGCAAGTGTGACGATTTAGAACGTAATAACCACTATATAAAATATGGTCATTTAAAATTGGAAATATTTTCTGCTAGACACAATGTAACACCAATACTTAATACTCAATTTTAAGTGAAAATTAGTATATTCAAAAAATAGCCCACTACAACTCTTTTTTTAATTTTGGCTTGGTATTGTAAAGGTGGTTCTTAAAACACTTCTACTCCCAACTTTATCCAAACGTCTGCACATGGGATATTAAATTGTGTTAGGGGAAAGAGGGAAAATATGCCCAAGAAGTATTGATATTAAAGAGGTTTGGGGTAGATGAGAGGGTTCCTGAAAGAAAAGAAATTCCGTGGAAAAATAAAATAATTCTTGTCACGCATGAAAAAAAAATGTTCCCATATCTTAGCACGTTAAAGGTGATAAATAAGTTTACTTAAGACTTAAGACCATTGATTATTATTATTTAGCATCGCGTCTTACTACCCGTTCGGGCTATACGCTTTAAGTACTAATTACTCTAATTGATTGGGAATTGAAAAGGCTGCATTAGAGGAAGTGAACCCGCATTTACGTGGAGGGAGAGTGGAAAACCATTTAGGATAAACCACCCCCAGTTCACCTGACCGAGATTCGAACCTTGATCTCCCCGTCCTCGGCAGTCGAGCACAGCATGACTAGCGCGTTAGCCATCTACGCCACCGAGGCGGGTAAGACCATTAATTAATTAATAACAAACTTATAAATCAGTTTTTAAAAATCGCGTAGTAAATACTTCCAAACTACTTAAAATATATACGTATTTTGGTTTGCATTCCGATCTGGTCAATTGTTGCTTGTTCCTCGCTAGGAGAAGATGCCATTAATCAATTTTTAAATATTAAAAAACATACATTTTCTTTTTGTTCAGCCTTGCGATAAAAATATATGTCATAAAAATCATTAAATGATTACATTTCAATCACTGATTACTATCCACAGGACTATTTTTATCAAATCATCGTGGCTACCTCTCTGCATTGAGGGTCACTCGGACTAAACGTCAACCTCATCCATACTGGTCTACCTCTGACAGGGAGTTAAGGGTTTGGTTCCCATCTGTGTGTAATATATTTTTCCCCTGCACATCTTAGTGAGATTTACACAGAGAACACTTATAATGGCTTGTTTATTATTCCTGGGAGCTGGATCTCAACTTACCCCCGCCGGCTCAGATTAACTTACAATATACCATACACAGTTATAAGCTCTCTAATGTAGTTTGTCATTTAACACCGCGTCCTACTACCCGTTCGGTTTATACGCTCAAGAAGTAATTACGTTAATGCATTAGGAATTGGGAAGGTTGAATTTAGAGGACGTGAACCCACATTTGCGTGAAGGGAGGGTGGTAAACCATTTAGGAACACCCCCCCTTCCTTCACAGTTCACTCGACTGAGGTTCTAACCTCAGTATCCCCATCCTTGGCAGTCTAGCTTAACACAAAACCAGCGCGTCAGCCAACTACGCTACCGAGGTGGTTTAGTATAATCTACACTAATATTATAAAGAAGAAAGATTTTTTTTTTGTAATGGATAAACTCAAAAACTACTGGACCAATTTTATAAATTATTTCACCAATATAAAGCTAATTATCAGCGAGTAACATAGGATATATTTTATTTTGAAAATTTAATTTATTCCTCATAAAAATGTCGATAGTTACTCATATTTTATGGTAGAGCCTATGATGAACCTTCAATATGTGTGTTGAAAGTAATAATGCGGAGGGGGGAGGGGGAAGGGTCTAAAATTATTATTATTATTATTATTATTATTAGCACCGCGTCTTACTACCCGTTCAGGTTATACGCACTTACGATAATGTGTAATGGTAGGGTGATTGT